>WOVY01012314.1:0-82500 GCA_013436015.1 Rhipicephalus annulatus | reverse complement strand
AGAACTGGCTATTCGCTTTATGTACAGCATGGAATATAAACGTTACAAATTTGCACTGGGGCCGACAGCTTGGGGACTCGAAGAGCCGGGATGTCTTCGGATGCTCTAACGCTACCGTCTTCACTCCGATGCATAGGTCGGCTGATTGGCGACGCGACGCTTGGCTTTTTTTATAGGTCGTGGGTGATTCCTTACGTCAGCAACGTCTAATAAAAACCACTGCTCGTGGCATCAGCATTCTCAAATTGGGACCCGCCACTGGGTTACATCATAATCCTCCAATCTGAGCCGCTGCGCTGGGTTGCACGCATGAGCGAGTGGTATTGCCACACATTGCATAAGACTCCCCAGACTGGATGGCGACGATGTATCATCTGGTTGGAACCGGACCCGTGGGTGGAGAGAGCTTGCCATGCGTTGCACAAGACACACCAGCGCCGCCGGGCTAGATAACGTCGTTGAGGTGATGGTGCCAGAGGTGTTCGCTCGCTGGCCTTGACACTAGTTGCCTTTTGCAGAAGCAATTACGTTCGGTCTGGACTCCCAGGCGTAAAAATATGTAGAAGCAATACACATCAAAATAGTGCATGTACCGACATGGAAGCTAAGCTATGCTTTAGCCAATGTGAAAGACAAGTTGCAGAGCAGAGATTTCCTTGGTCTTGTTTACGCGATAGGCTGCCACAATTATGATAACCACTACATAGGTGAAACTGGTGATTTCAAGAAAAGAGTTATACGACACAAATCGATGCCCCAAAATAGCACGTGACCTTGACTGCCATCGCTGAACACGTGGAATCCACAGACCACCAAATAGACTGGTCAAACACATGTGTTCTGGCCAAAAAAAAAACGCATCTTCCCACTGGGGGGACTCGAGTAAATGCGTCGCAGAGTAGTGGGGGTATCACGTGAATGTTGCATAATTGGGTATGGTTTGGGAATGCTTTATTGTTATTTCGTCTTTATTATTCATATTTATTGAATGAAGGAGAAGTGTTGCCTTCAACGAGTGGTGGGACACAGTAGTGGGTTGAGCCCCACTACTGGTTGAAGATACTGTTGCTTCCATCGCATCTACTTGAGCCAAGCAAAGCGTCAAGTGAAGCAAAAGCCAAGTAAAGACGCCTTTGATTGAATTCCGAACACCCAATCTTGTGCCTAGATATACGTAGTGGTCAGGGAACGGTTGTGCAGCGCTAGCAGTCGGTTTTTTCTAGCAGACGCTGCCTCTGTCAGCCTTGCAAGGCGAGAGAAGAGGGGGCAGTGACAGTTGGCACGAGCATGCGGCACGAGACGCGAGCATGCGCAGTAGGATGTAGACACCACCGCCAACACCGGATTTGCGAGTAGCTTGACTATAGAATGCTCCGCATTTAAAAGAAGCTTGCATCATGCCTGCACCTGGAAACCAGATACAGATGACTGCACATACACTAAAGAGGAGTGATGGGACCCTTCTGGCAGTATACTCTTGCTGCTTACGTCACATATTTAGGCGTACTTAGGTACACTGTGCCTTTCTTATGATTTTTATTGTGAACAGGGCTCTCTCCCATATTGGGTTCCAAAACGCCAGTAAACTTTGTGTTGTATGGATCAGTGTATACTTTCGCGTTTACACTGAAAAGCAATAGTTATGCACTGTCTTTTTTTTTTTCACACCTTTTCTAGCAGCTCACTGTAGCAGCAGTTGGAAGAGCGACTTTGTAAGCTTTGATCAATGGTAATGCTTATTTTTGTGACGGCTGCACACAACTTCTGTCAATTTCCATGACCTGGCCAGGTTTTTCAGAAACTTCCTGACTTTTTCATCCAAAAGGGTCCAAATTCTCTGACTTTTCCAGGTTTTCAAGGTTGGTAGACACCGTGATGAAGACCTATTGCATTAAAGTGAATAATGGAATGAAATCTATTTAGGAAAGAATGCAATTGATCTGTATTTAGTACGTATGTAGTGTATAGCACCATAGGGTGAATATAGCTTTATAGGGCAATAGTGAGAATAGCTGCCCTTTGTGCATGTGTATCGTATGTCTGCGATGTTTCTAGGCTACACAAGTTCTTGGTGGCATACACCTGTCCAGTGATCCTTTATTGCGAAAGCCATAATACATTTACAGGCAGGGTTGAACTTTACAGCAGTATTTGCAACATCTGCTTCTTATTGAAGTTATTATGATTAGATGGTGACCAGCTGGCTCGTCGGCAAAGAGAGCAGGGACCATCATCAATTACTAAAGTGACTAGCAAAAGCCACTACGACTCATGAAGTGTTTTACTAAGTGCTCTCAAGTTAAGCAGCTAAAGCAAAGTCATTAAGTTGTTTCAAAGTGAAACTAAGCACATAGAGCAAGAATTACACAAATTTTTATATACTAACAGACATTTCAATCAAATGAAACAAAATAGGGATGCTCATAATGCTTGCTACTCTGACAACAGCGGCTAGCTTTGTCTCCCCCCCGAAGAAGCTTTCCAATACAAAAAAAAAATGTGGCTGTTCCTTTCATGATCCAACCTCGAATGGTCAGTGAATTTTACTGTACTACTACAAATCGACAATGTTGAAGCTTTGTGCACCTCAAAACTCATCTGGATGGAAGGTGCACAAGGCACATCACTTCACAAAGCTTAACTGCTGTTCTTTAGTGGTGTGTGCTTCCAATCTGTTACAGGAAAGTGTTCATTGCAGAGAAAATGAAATTCTCCAACTTCTGAGAACCCTGCACAGCCACTGTATTTCTACTGCTGCATCTGCTGTATCTCCACTGTCTCCACTGCTGTATCTCCGCTGTATTTCCCACTGCTACTATAAACATGCATCCTACATCAAATCCACATTCTGCATGTCCTGTGCAATGCTGCGCTGCATTCTTCAGCTCATTTCTTTAATCATGTTGTAGTTTTCTTAAATAAGGCATGAATGGTACAACGCAGGTAAACAAACACACTGACAGCGTGTTTTGACTCTACACAGAGAAAGCGGCCTTAACATGTAATCTATTGCACAGATTTTGTGTTCTTGTTCCGCTTTGCTTGAGCACTACACGTGTCTATACATCGACATTTCTTTCGAAAATATTGTGCACCTAGCTTTCACATGGTGTGCATTATCCCAACCAGCATGCTACTGCGAACAGCATACAAGTGCCTGCGATCAGCAGAAAAATGAGTGTGATGATCTGCAAACAAACAGCTCCATCTATAGTAGGAATTTATAACTTACTCCGTGTTCACAGTGCATGCTAGCGGAAGAAAGCAAACAAAAATTGACCAAAGCTATTTGTCACAGTTAATACATCTTCAAGCGAACATTTCTGTGGATAAGACTTTAGTGCTACATCATATAGATATACAATCGAACCTCATCAAAACAAACTTGCATCTTACATGAAAATAAGTTCGTATATCCAAAAATTGGTTATAAAGGTTTATTCTTAACACTAAATTTATTGCGAGACCATTTTTCATTCACATCATTATTGCAGTATCGTGTGGCAGACACGATGCACGGAGAACACAGGGCACGGCGCTGAAGCGCCGGCCAACAAGAAGTATGCAGCAGCCGGTAGCCAAGCAGGAACTCTTTTATTATATACAATGCCGCACATACATACACAGAGTAGCACCCCCTAAGGGCGAAAATATTTTACATGAAACTGAAACCAGCTTTGCATGAAACTGAAACCGAAACACCACAAATATAACCAATATTTCGTTATATCCAGATTCGTTTTATCGAGGTTTGAGTGTATAACAACAAATTTGTACTGAGCTTATATAAAATACAACTGTAATGTATCTTATTGGTACAGTGAGTGTAGTAGTATCTTCTATCTGCACCTCAAACACTTCTTGTTCAGTATCTTGCACCGTATCGTGATACAATTTCGATGTATCTTTGCCCAACCCTGACAAGACATAGTACATCTTTATCTTTGTACCCCTCTAATATGAACTTGTGCACGTATATTTTCGTTATAAATCTCAGTTTTTATGTATATATTGCATCCTTATACACATACACATGAAAGGTTTGTGGTTGTGGCATTTATATGCGTTGTTTCAAGAAGACTAAAGCAGTTGTGCTCGTCTCTGCTAGTGCAAGGAGTGCCAGTGCTCGTCTCTGCTATAATTTGTGATCCATCTTGGTGTGCGCTAAAGTTTTCAACTAAAATGCTATGTACCAACTAGGTGCAAAGGAAGTTTTACTCAGGATCATCAGCCTGTGTGATAAGACCAACTACAAGGCATCAAAATAGTAAAGTTCAAAACTTTAAAGCAAGCTTTAGGAGAATCTCAGTAGACGACAACTAGACAATTCTCAAAAATGAAATAGGAGAACCAGCTAGAAAGTCTCTACCACCAAGAACGTCAGACATGTTACTAAAACCGTGGCTCTTGCAAACCTTGGAAAAAAACTAGAGCACAGTAGGTAACAACGATTGTGGGCTGCAAAGGGAAAACACATTAGGATAAGTACTGAGAAAGCGTGTATGCTCACTTTACATAGCAAAAAGCACTGTCTTTTTTTTCATCAGACTTATTTGTAAGACTCTCACTAATGGCCCTTGAAAGCAAACTGTGAGCCTATTTAAAAATCAATAGTGACGAATGCTGACAGTGCTGCTTTTTTATAACAGCTGAGCCACCTAACCTGCCCGTAAAAAACTTTGGTGTCTGCCAAAACCGGGCACCACAGCGGGTGTGAGTGCTAAATGAAAGCTCTGCTTGGTCAGGTGGGACATGTAGAAACACCAGTAAAACCAAGGAAGATATAAGGCTACTGCTGATTTCACTGCTTCAAGTGTATCGTAATAATTACGATATCGAAAGAATGCGCATCAAAGGATAACGCACCAGGGACCAAACCTGTAACCGAAGGTCGTAAAATACTTTGGTTTCCTCAGAAAGATGAGTATGCATCACGAAAATGAGACACTGGGTGTGAAACTAAAGCTTTGTTTGGCAAAGTGGAACCCTACAACGCGGGCTAAGGCTGGGTTCTGAGTGTATAACGATACTATACAATTAACATCCACTATAACTATCTTGGCTACACTATTTGCTGGTGTTCATTAGAGTTGTGCCAAACAAACAAGCCCTAAATATTCCTTTCATTGGCACAAATGGATTATATATACGCCTACACGCTCCCAATAATGAATCGTGTTATGATTTTGCAGATTCAGTTGGCTCGTATTGCCCCCATAGCAAAACAACGCAGATGTGGGACTAAACTCTTCTAAACTTTTTTCTTTTCTGAAACCAAACTTACTTTGAGTAAACTTTCTGGGAACGCTATCATTCTCAAACATATGCGCTTTTCTCCAGTTTTTTTTCTCTTACTACCTTAGGGTGCTACAGATGTCCCAATATAGACCAAAGTGGTGTTTTTGTCAAGTTCAGGATTTTATTTTAGAACCTATGTGCTGCAGTCCGGCAAAACAAAAGTATTTGTAGATACTATGTTTTATGAAGAGTTTGATAGAAGTAATTTATACACCTTATTGACAATCATATTTTGTAGGAAAATTCTAGAAAACACAACAATTTACTCAATTTAGTGTGCACACTAAAGATTGAAAACTTCGAAGGTATCATAAGGAACTGTTAAATAATAAAAGCACAATGCTCCAGCAACACAAGAAAACAAGTGTTGAAAGAATGCGTGCAATGGTTGATTTATGGAGAATTTTTTTAGTACCAGGTTTTCCACCATTTCATGAATTTTTAATAATAATCACGGGCCCCAAAAAATTCTTGCCGCTCAAAATATTTTAGAAAAATACTTTAGAACTAATCAATAGGTATGTAATTTTCTCAAAGTACTTGACAGAAACAGTTTTTTGGCGAGTGCCACAGTTGAGACAGTAGGCGTGAAATGACCCATGTGTTCATAAGAAATGTGGCAGAAAATAACAAGCGTCGACCAATGAAAACAAAAAGTAGTTTCAAGTTCTCACTAAACAGGAGCTTTGTCCCCCCCCCCCCCCCCGAAGTGAAACCAAAACTTTGTATTTTTTTTATTTCAAGGATTAGTTGGCACTCGGTTGCCATGAATTTTGCTGGCTAGTCGCGCTTCCTTCAAACACAGAATTTCACTTATAAAACATAAAAAACTTTAGGTGGGTAATTTCCCGCTGCTGTTCTCCAATCTGATATTGACCAGATTAATCTTTTCAATAATAATTACTTCAATTTATCGATAGTCTGGATCCCAAACCTGATGCCATATTTAAAGGAGGGTCAACGGCACTTCCTTTTTTTTACAACTAATGAGTAATGAAAAAAGAAAAAGAAGGCATTGCAAACATTCTGCCAATTAGCATGTACGCCTTAGGCAATCTCGCGAGGTGCCACCTAATTAGAAGACGAACAACGAAAGGCACGCCTTTCGCGCTCAGTGAGTGTAGATACACATGAGAACGGACTTTTCAAGAATCTAAATTCCTTCGCACTTGTGAAAGAGTGAAGGAATTTGTGAAAGAGCGCAGCTTAGGCCTAGTAACTGAAACGCTCACTGCGGCACGGTTTATCAAAGTTTCGCGATCGTTGAAAACCTAAAGCATACTTCACTGCACGCGACGTCGTGCTGTGGCTGAGCCCGCTTGCCGCAAAGCCGCCGTGGCAGGATACGTGACGCACAACTGCTTCAGTCGGGCATCGGCATGCACGCGCGGAGAAGGAAGCGTGCACTGTTTTTCGTTCTCCTCGGCTGTTTCAGCCATCCCCGACAACCTGCGGGTATATGCAAGTCCGCGCACGAACGGTCATCGATATGCGATTTCAGATATCGATCGGTACACACAAGAAAGAGACGTAAAATTGCTGAGGCTTGAGGGACCGAAAACTGACCCATAAATTATTCAAAAAACGAGCACGCGCGGCGATCGAGATACGAGCAGTGTGAATAGAGGACGGTCTTATTCGTCTCGCGTCCGTTCAGGTGGTCGGCAGACTCACCTGAACAAGCCGAGCACCTGATGTCGGCAGAAGTGGACTTGGTGATGACTGGTCGAAGAATTCTTGGGCGGCTGCAACGGTGTGATGAAAACGCAGTCACCGTCCGCCCAGATGAGGCCCACGGTGCAGTAGAAACCTGAGCGAAAATCGGGGGAAAAAAATCGATGTACGAGTTAAGCACCGCTCCGGAGTCAAAGCGTGTATGCAAAGGTGACACGCTATCGCAAAGCGTACGGAAAGAGTCGACTGGAGAAACGATGCAGTCCACGCGAGCACTATAGTTCTTTCACAATCACTCAGCTAGACCTAGATAAATTTGGGCCGCGCATCGCGTGTGACGGCGGCGTACGTAGTACATCGTTCTCGAATCCGCCGCTGCTTCAATGGAGTCGAGCGAGCAGCCCATCCCACCCGAGATGCTATCCATCGTCTCCGCTACTTATATATATAACTCCGTGCGGATCACCGAGATCTCCGGTCACCGTGAGAAGCATCGTGCACACCGATTGTTCCAAGCACGCCAACCGTAACGACAGCGCGCTTTTGACAGCAGCCGGAATGGGAGGCCCACTCGCGCGAGATGAGAGACATACGCAATGCGACCTTGGTTGGGCGTGCAGCGCACGCGAGCGACGAGAAAAAGCGTGGTACTAACAGCTTCTCAGGGCATTGCATCCGGTGCGCCTGATCCTACAGCGCGACAACTCCATCCTTCCTTTTCGTGCCTGAGGTCACATTCCTCGTCCACACATCGTTACTACGATCGAAGCGATTAAAAAAAAAAACTCCAAAATCCGAAAGGACCGCAGTCCGCAGTCCCACTGGGATGCTCGGAGCCGCTTATTGATGTCGCCGCCAGGTGTCGCCTGTCAATGGCTATCTGCAAAATAAGGTTCGAAGAAAGGCTAAGAAATATGAAGGAGAGTAGATGGGCAGAGAAGGTGTTCCGTTATTTGTATAGGAAGAGCGTGGACACACAGTGGAGAAAAAGAACTAGAAGACTCACTAGTAAATATACGGCTGGTATTGTGAGCCATATGTCAACAAAGAGCGTTAAGGGAAAAGTCAGGGAGGCGGAGAGGATTTACTGGATGGCAGCTATGGAGAAAAAACCGGCTTTGAGTAACTACCGAAAGGGCAAAAATGAAATAAGGAGGGAGGCATTTTACGATAATTCAAGGGGAAGCGCTTTACTGTTTGAAGCGAGATCGGGTTGCCTTAGAACGCGTAGTTATAAAGCAAGATTCAGTAAAGAAGAAGAACAATGCACATGCTGCGGGAAAGATAAGGAAACGGCGGAACATGTTTTGATTGAATGTGGAGATATCCACCCAGGTGTACGTTTGGGCACGAACCTACAGGAAGCCTTGGGTTTTAGGGACAACAATGGAAAGCTGAACACACCCGCGATTGAAATAAGTAAGAGACGGTTAGAGTATTGGTGGCAGAAAATTAGAGAGAAAGGACAAAAATAAATATTGGAAAAATAAAATATGGACAGTGTGCCGTAAATGGCAGAGAACTTAAACTGAAAATTTACCTTTTTTCCATTAAGATAGAATTTATCGAAGTAGAGGCATTAGGCCAACATAAAAAAAAGGAAAAAAGTTTTTTTTTATTTTTTTATTTTTTTTTGTCGAGCCTGGTGGCATACTTGTCACCACCCCGTTATAAAGGGGACGCTCATAGCATCCATCCATCCATCCATCCTGGTATTACGGCTTGGTGGCGCTAGCCACCGCCCGATCTAAAGGGTACAGCCATAACCATCCATCCATCTTGGACAGGGAGAGCAAATAGACTTTAAGCGGGTAGACTTAACTAGAAGGCGGTTATCTGATTGGTGGCTAAAGTCAAGGCACGAGTGAAAATTAAGCCCCTCATTGCAAAGTACCTGTCCAACTTTACCATTTAAAGGGGAAAAAAAGATAAATCTAATGGTTAATTCACTAAGTATTACGGCTAGATAGCGTTAGCCGCCACCTGATCTAAAGGGTACAGCCACTTACATCCATCCACCCATCCATCCTTATCGAGAGGAATATAGAAAGGGGTCATGGTTCCTGGGCTGACGTTCGACAATGCGGTCTTGTGCATGAGATCAGAAGTTCAAGCAAGATTAGAAATTAAGCAACGTAGAATAGGTAGGCTTGCTTTAGGAGCTCACGGGAATACACCGAATCAGGGATCACAAGGTGATATGGGATGGACATTATTTGAGGGCAGGGAAGCTAGCAGCAAGATAAAATTTGAGAAGCGATTGAGAGAAATGGGGGAGGAGCGTTGGGCTAGGAAGGTTTTCAGCTACTTGTACATGAAGAAGGTTGATACAAAATGGAGGAAGCGAACCAGGAAATTGACTGGTAAATACTTAGAAAACAGCAGCTGGCCAAACCAAAGAGAACTATCAGTTAAGAAGAAAGTGAAGGAAACGGAGACTGACATGTAGAGAATTGGCATTATTAAGCAGTCCGCACTAGAGATCTATCGACCTTTCAAGCAGGAAATTGCCAAGGAAAGGATCTATGATAATACTCAGGATAGCTCTGTACTGTTTGAGGCCAGGACGGGAGTATTAATTTCGAACCAAGACATATCAGGTGAAATACGAAGGGGTAGACACAGTATGCAGTGCGTGTGGAGAGGAAGAAGAAACTGCCGAACACTTGATAATGTTGTGTAAAGGGCTTCACCCTATAGTTCAGGATGATGGCGCAGAGTTTTTCAAAGCACTGGTGTTTAGGCACATCATCATCAGCCTAACTACGTCCACTGCAGGACAAAGGCCTCTCCCATGTTCCGCCAGTTAACCCGGTCCTGTGCTTGCTGCTGCCAATTTATACCCGCAAACTTCTTAATCTCATCTGCCCACCTAACCTTCTGTCTCCCCCTAACCCACTTCCCCTCTCTGGGGATCCAGTTAATTACCCTTAATGACCAGCGGTTATCCTGTCTACGCGCTACACACCCAGCCCATGTCCATTTCCTCTTCTTTATTTCAACTATGATATCCTTAACCCCCGTTTGTCCCCTAATCCACTCTGCTCTCTTCTTGTCTCTTAAGGTTACACCTACCATTTTTCTTTCCATTGCTCACTGCGTCGTCCTCAATTTAAGCTGAACCCTCTTTGTAAGTCTCCAGGTTTCTGCTCCGTAGCTAAGTACCAGCAAGATACAGCTGTTATGTACCTTCCTCTTGAGGGATAGTGGCAATCTACCTGTCATAATTTGAGAGTGCTTGCCGAATGTGCTCCACCCCATTCTTATTCTTCTAGTTACTTCAATCTCGTGGTTAGGCTCTGCGGTTATTACCTGCCCTAAGCAGACATAGTCTTTTACAACTTCAAGTGCTCTATTACCTATCTCGAAGCGCTGCTCCTTTCCGAGGTTGTTGTACATTACTTTCGTTTTCTGCAGATTAATTTTAAGACCCACCTTTCTGCTCTCCTTGTCTGACTCCGTAATCATGAGTTGCAATTCGTCCCCTGAGTTACTCAGCAATGCAATGTCGTCGGCGAAGCGCAGGTTACTAAGGTATTCTCCATTAACTCTTACCCCTAACTGTTCTCATTCTAGGCTTCTGAAAACCTCCTGTACACAAGCGGTAAATAGCATTGGGGAGATTGTGTCCCCTGTTATGACCGCCATCGGTAGGCGCCATGCTGTCGCTGAGAAGCGTGGCCGGGCAGCGTTCCCACGCCTGGAACCCCAGTTTTCTTGGAACCAGCGTCGAGAGCTGACGGGGGAGTGGCTCTCTTTTAATCCTCAAAGAGGATGCCCGCCAGGTATTGTCCCTGCTAGCCGGAGGATGAGACGTCGTGTCGCCACGAAGCTGTAAGCCGTTCCAGAAAGGACAACAAAGACAGCGTCTTCCTTTGAAGAAACGGCGGCCGCCGCCACAAAGTGCCCTGCTAATTGAGCGGACAGATTGGCGGACCGTTTGATGTCTGCTATCCGAAGCTTGGGACCCCTCGACCAGCGACACACACGACGAGCAAGAGCCCCTCTGGCGCCACCTTTCAGTGCAGTGATCTCGACTCAAAATTGGATGTTCACGTGCGCCGTGCATGCTCGTACCCCTCACCAGTTGTGTGTGTGTGATTGGTGTTCCCATCAAAAAGGAGGAGCCCGACAGGGCTTATAAGGACGCTGCAGAGTGCGGGACGCGGCTCTGAACCATGTAACGGTTTAACCACCACGTTCGTGGTTTGTGAACTCCTAACCTACCATGCTGTAAATAAGTGTAAATAGTGCCATAAACCTGTTTGTTTTTTCGTATCCCCATCTTGTAAGCGCTCGTTTCCTCAACCCGAAGCTACACCACGCTAGCACAAGAGACCGGGTCTTGTTTTCGTATCCTCCAGCGACCTTCCTTCCGACCCGCAACAACTGGTTGGCAGAGGTGGGATACGACTCAGCACCCCGAGCCACAACAACTGGTCGACAGCGGTGGAATACGAACCAGAACCCCGAGTCACCACACCCCCTGCCTTCCACCCTTCTTGATTAGTATTTTGTTGCTTTCTTTATGAAGCACTATGGTAGCAGTTGATCCCCTGTAAATTTCTTCCAGAATGTTTATATATACTTCATCTACGCCCTGATTCCGCAGTGTCTGCATGACGGCTGGTATTTCTACTGAATCAAACGCCTTCTCGTAATCTATGAAGGCTATGTATAGTGGTTGGTTATACTCTGAGCATTTCTCTATTACCTGATTGATAGTATGAATGTGGTCAATTATTGAGTAGCCTGTTCGAAATCCTGCTCGTTCCTTTGGTTGATTGAATTCTAATGTTTTCTTTACTCTGTTAGCAATTACCTTTGTAAATAGCTTGTATACTACAGAGAGCAAGCTGATCGGCCTGTAATTCTTCAAGTCCTTGTCATCTCCTTTCTTATGTATTAAAATGATGTTAGCATTCTTCCAAGACTCTGGTACCCTTCCCGTCAGGAGACACCTCGTAAACAGGGTGGCTAGTTTTTCTAACACAATCTGTCCTCCATCTTTCAGCAGATCTGATGTTACCTGATCCTCACCAGCAGCTGTGCCTCTTTGCGTGCTCTCCAAAGCTTTCTTACTTCTTCTATTATTACTGGTGGGGTGTCATCTGGGTTACTGCTAGTTCTTATAGTATTAAGGTCGTGGTTGTCTCGGCTACTGTACAGATCTCTGTAAAACTCCTCCGCTATTTTAACTATCCTATCCATATTGGTAGTTATTTTGCCTTCTTTGTCCCTTAGTGCATACATCCGACTTTTGCCTATCCCAAGTTTCCTCTTGACGCTTCCTCCGTTTTTCAGAGCATGTTCAATTCTCTCCATGTTATACCTTCTTACATCGCATACTTTTCGTCTAATAATCAACTTCGAAAGCTCTGCCAGTTCTATTTTGTCTGTTGTACTTGACACTTTCATGATTTGACGATTCTCAATTAGGTTCTTCGTTTCTTGGGAAAGCTTGCCAGTGTCCTGTCTAACTACCCTGCCTCCAACTTCCACTGCACACTCCGTAATGATACTCGCCAGATTATCATTCATTGTATCTACGCTAAGGTTGGTTTCCTCACTAAGAGCCGAGTACCTGTTCTGCAGCGACACTCTGAATTCCTGTACTTTCCCTCTCAGTGCTAGCTCATTGATTTGCTTCTTGCGTATCAGTTTCTATCGTTCCTCCTTCAAGTCTAGGCGAATTCGAGACCGTACCATTTTATGGTCACTGCATCGTACCTTGCCAACCACTTCCACATCCTGCACGATTTCTGGGTGTGCAGTCATTATAAAGTCTATTTCGTTCTTATTTTCGCCATTAGGACTCCTCCATGTACACTTGCGGTTTTCTCGTTTTCGGTAGAAGGTATTCAAAATCCGCAAATTATTGCGTTCTGCGAATTCTACTAGTAGCTCTCCTCTGGCGTTTCTAGTGTCGATGCCATAATCTCCTACTGCCTGGTCTCCAGCCTGCTTCTTCCCTACCTTTGCATTAAAGTCGCCCATCACTATAAAATACTGTGTTTTTACCTGACTCATTGCCGATTCCACGTCTTCATAGAAGCTTTCAACTGAAGCGTCATCATGGCTGGATGTAGGCGCGTAAGCCTGTACTACGTTCATATTGTATCTTTTATTCAGTTTAATTACAATACCTACCACCCTTTCATTAATGCTATAGTATTCCTCTATGTTGCCAGCTATGTTTCTGTGAATTAGGAACCCCACTTTCAGTTCCCTTCTGTCTGCCAAGCCCGGATAGCAAAGGACGTGCCCATTCTGTAGCACAGTATAGGCCTCATCTGTCCTCCTAACCTCACTGAGCCCTATTATATCCCATTTAACACCCTCTAGCTCCTCGAATAGTACAGCTAGACTTCCCTCACTAGATAAGGTTCTAGCGTTAAACGTTAGGCACAAGGAGGGCAAAATAGACTTTAAGCGGGTAGACTTAACTAGGAGGAGGTTATCTGATTGGTGGCTAAACTGAAGGCACGAGTGAAAATTAAACCCCTCACTGCAAAGTACGAATCCATAACCTCACTATTTAAAGGGGAAAAAAAAAGATAAATCTAATGATCAGTTCACTAAATATTACGGCTAGGTGGCGCTAGCCGCCGCCCAATCTAAAGGGTACAGCCACATCCATCTATCCATTCATCCTTATTAATTTGTTGCGCTTAATAAACTAACCAAGCTACTCCAACGAACATCAGTTATACTAAATGAGCACGAGAAGCTAGAGCGCATATTACCCATAATTGTGGCTTTGTGCTTGGATTTCATTACTTCACTGATGGCGCCAGCTAGTGCGCTTCCGCGCCAGTGTATCGGTGTTCTGTGCTTCCGCGCGTCCTCAAATTCCGCCTTCGCATCGTTTACAGATTTGCTTTTGTGTCCGGCACTTGGTTTGGGTGAGTATTTCCTCGTTCTCGGATGAGAACTTTGGTTGTAATTCAACTGAGCCTGCATTTGATGCTTCCAGAAGGCGTGTCGAAAATGGTATAGCCGAGGCTGGTCAGCGTTAAACTGAACATAGCACGCAGGTGAGGGCAATAAAAACAAAAACAGCTATAACACGAATAAAGGGATATCCTGTGGGAATACTGAAGTTCGCTCAAACGATTCGCGGGAATGTCGTTGTTGTTGTTTTTTTCCCTGTGCAAATGGCTCGTACCAAAAGGAGGGGATTGGCCGATTATAAGGTGAATTTGCCCCATACTTTCAGCATTGCGTCATTTCTACAAAACTTTTGTAACTTAATTTTGATTTGAAATACCGATATCAAGTTTGCAGAAAATAAAATGAAGAAAAATAGTGAGACCGTAATTTAGCAAGAAAATCGTTTAGTCGCAGTGATGTATGCCTGAACGGCGAATAAAACATCCCTGTGGCTGAAACCCAGTGTAGAGGCTCCAAATGAAAGATCAGGTTGTGATAATTGCAAGCCCAGTCTTTGAAGAGGTGGTGCTAGTATGCTTTGCCTGAATAAATCAAAACGGCGACAATGTAATAAAAAATGACTGATCGTTTCCTCTTGATTACAGTAAGTGCACATAGGGGACTGCTGCTGCTGCTGAAAAAACATTTATTTACAGATGTTATTTACAGGGAGGGTGGGAACGGTGCTTAAGGGGCCGCCCCGTACAAACACTAGGTGAGCTCCCTCTTACGGAAGCCCATTGGCGTTGGCCGCGGCCCGGGCACGCTCTACCAGGGCTCGTTGGGCCGTCAGGTCAGAGCAGCCGAGCAGGGCTGCCTCCCAGTCCTCCCGCGAAGGGTTGGGTAGTGGGGTAAGGTTTGGAGTTTTTCGGCATGCCCACACCATGTGGAAAGAGTCAGAGGAATTTTCCTCACAATGCGGGCACTTCCCCGTGCAAGCGGGGTCAAAGTGTTTTATGATTGCCGGGCACAATAGTTTTAGTATAAAGCGAAGGAGAATTCGCTCCTCTGCCTTCGTGAGGCCCTTACAGGGTTTCGAATAGACGTTATGGCCGGATTGATAAAATTGTGTGACCTCCTTAAAGGTGTAGGCAAGATTGGGTACGAGTTCCGGATCGGTAGGGGACGAGGATGGTGCCCGGAGAGTGAGCGCGCGGGCAACGGCATCGGCCATTTCATTACCATCGAGGCCCGTGTGAGCCGGAGCCCATATGATTGTTCGGTGCGCGGGGGCACCTAGGTAGCTGCTGTTCTGCAAAGTTTAATAAGCACGGTACGGAATGTATCCCTGTTCAATATTGCGACAGGCACCCCTTGAGTCTGTGATGATGACCCTCGAGTCCTCATCTGCGGCGGCTAGTGCGATGGCGATCTCCTCCGCGTGCGTTATGTTATGTGCACAGAATGTGAGTCCGTTTACAATGGTGTTTTGGTGGATGACCGCAGCCGCGTACCAACCACCGTGGTGCGGGCCGGAGGCGTTCACGTAGAATACTCCAAATTTGTGGCCGTAGTGTCGAGCCAAGGCTTCCGCCCGCGCGAGGCGTCGGCCACTGTAGTCGTCTCAGGTCATGTTAGCCGGAAGAGGGCGCACGTGCAAGGAGTATCGCGAAACTTCTGGAATCCGTACGCGCTCATCCGTGTGTATTGAATGATTGATGTGTAGCCGGGCAAGGAGGTGGCGATCCGACGGTGTTTTAGAGAGTCTAGTATATTGGTTTGTCAAGTGCGCCTCTCTCAGCTCCTTGAAGGTGTTCACCATTCCCAAGCCCAAAAGGCGCTGGTTAGAGGTGCTGACAGGAAGGTCGAGGGCGCGCTTGTAGATTTTGCGGAGAATGACTTCGAGTGCATTCTCGTCGGATTTGCGTAGGTGGAGGTATGGAGCCGAGTACAGGACTCGGCTGGTTACGAATGCATGCGCCAGCCGCAAGGCATCTTTGTATCGTAACCCCCTGCGCTTGTTGGAAACCCGGCGGACCATCCGGCCCACCTGGTCCCCCACCTTACGCGATTTGGCCAATGTTGTGTCTGCTCTGTGATTTTTGTGTATAAAAAGCCCTAGTACTCTAATCTCATCGCATTCGGGTATGGGTTCGCTGTGAAGGGAGAGGACGATTTTCGTGGTGCACTTTGGTGATGGGCGTATGTGCACAAATTCCGATTTGGACGGGGAGCACTGAAAGCCGCAGCGACGGGCATAGTCATCCACGATGTCCGCCGCTTGCTGCAGGCTTGCCTCCATGTCTCCTGCCGAGCCGTGTGACGCCCATATGGTGATGTCGTCGGTGTACAGCGCATGCTGTATGTTTTCGACTTTCGCCAGCTGAGCGGGGAGTCTCATCATTGCCACATTGAATAGGAGGGGCGAGAGGACCGCTCCCTGCGGAGTCCCTCTCGTGCCTAATCGGTAAGGGCCGTGTTCAATGTCCTGAATCCGAATGTATGATTGTCGGTCAGTGAGGAATTGTTTAATATAGTTGAAAGTGTTTTGGCCGCAATCCACCTGTGAGAGATGTGTTAGAATAATTTCGTGGGTCACGTTATCAAAGGCCCCCTTCAGATCCAAAGCGAGCACAACTTTGTCATTCAGGGGATACTCGACTGGATCGAGGATCTCGTGGTCGAGCTGAAGCAAGACATCTTGCGCGCACCGGTGTGGGCGGAACCCGAACATGGTGTCTGCAAATGCATTTTTGGTCTCCAGGAACGCGGACAACCTGTCGCGCACCATCGTCTCCATTAATTTTCCCACACAAGAAGTAAGGGAGATGGGGCGGAGGTTGTTCGTGTTAATGGCTTTGCCCGCTTTGGGTATGAAGGGGACCAGGGCGGTCTTCCACTCAATTGGTAGGCTTGTTTTCCCGATCCAAATGGAATTGATGTAGGCAAAGAGCATGGTGTAGGCCGAGTCAGGAAGATTGGCAAGTAATTTCACGGTAATTTTATCCCGTCCCGGTGCCGTTCCTCGCCTCATTTTTGCTAGGGCTGCCTTCAGGTCGTGTAACTGGAACAGTTGATCCAGCTCCGCGTTCTCGGTACCTGCTTACGAGTACTCCGGCCCTCGGGAGTCCTGCTGTGTGCATAGATATTGGTCTCGGAGTTTACATGCCAATTTGGCTGTGTCTCCGTCGAAGCTGTGAAATGCTCGTTGCAGATGCTTTTGTGTCTCTGTTCGAGTTTGGGTCGGATCAATCAAGGCACGGAAGAGGCACCAGGTACTCCGGCTGGACATTTGTCGAGCGACCGTGTTGCAACGGTCCACCCAGTTAGAGTCAGCGAGCTGGGCCGCGTACTCTGCTGCTCGCTGGGTGAGCTCAGCGATGCGAATTTGGAGCTTTTGGTTGTGTTTTTGCCGGCGCCATTGGCGGACGAGGCTGTGCCGGGCCTCCCAAAGGTGAAGGAGATGGTTATTCACCGCCGGAGTCACCTCGGAGAGTTTAATTTGTGTTTCTGTGGAGCGTAATGAGGAAACCAGTTGCTGGGACCAAGCATGGTATCTTTGCTCCTTAATGGGTGTCGAATTGGTGTATATTTGCCGAAACTTCGTGTAATCGGGTAATTTTGCCTCTCCGTAGGGTCTTGCCAAAAGATAGGTGCGAATGGTGGTGTTGAGTATGCAGTGGTCGCTGCCGAGGGTCTCCTCAGTGTTGACCCAATCCGCATACTGGATGTTTTTTGTGAGGGTAAGGTCTGGACATGTGTCCCGGGTCACGGAGTTATCCACGCGAGTTGGGTAGGCATGGTCGGTGTGAAGAGTTAGACCCAGCGTGGACATAAGTTCTGCCAATTTACGTCCACGTTTCTCTTCATGTTCATACCCCCAGAGTGTACTGGGGGCAATAAAATCGCCCACGATCACCAGAGGGTCCCTGCCTGCAGCCTTTAAGGCGCGGCTAAAAAGGTCTGCGAATGTAATGTTGCTTAGTTTCGGTGAGCAATAAATGTTTAGCACGTGCAGTGGCGGGTCCTGTTTACGCAGCGGAAGGAGTGTCACCATCACGTACGAGAAAGCTGGCTTAAGGTAGAGATCAACTATACTCCGTTTCATACATCATGTGCAACGCTGTCAAAGCTAGTGCTCTTGTTTGCGCTGTGTACTGCCGCGACCAAAAAGTAGTGCATCGCTTGGGGTGTACGAGAATCAATAAATGCTTCTCGGGAAACTTCTAACCATACATATTTGTCATCCTGTTAAAAAACAAACGCCTGTGTTGTCGGATAAACAATCGAAATATGCGAGTTGGTAATTTATGTTTGTCGCTTTCGTATCAGGTTTTCGCTCTCCGCGCGACCCGTGCCGCCGTTTTTTTTTACTTGTTGTGGCAGCTTCGAAAACCCAGCCTCATTGGAGCTCCTGTGCTACCTAATCAATGAATTAACGTCATATTACACGCAGTACTCACTCACATCAACGAGGTAAACCGACAATGCGGTATAATCGCGACAAAATTGCCATGCTGGTCAAACCTCGGTGCCAGCTCAGCAGGTTCCGGTCCTCACAAGGGAACACGGTATGCTACAAATGAATAGATACGTGCAGTTCACTTCCGCGTGCAAGTAAGTTAAAGTTACTGAAAAAAAAACAAGAATTCGAATTGAACTCGCAAAAAAAAAAGGCACCACGTGGATTCGAACCCATGCACTTCAAAACTACGGTGAACTCTCCGGAGCGACGCGTTAGACCACTCGGCTACGAAACCGCGCGGAGCAACACCTCGTGTTTTCCTTACGGACTACTTGCCTAGCCTTCACAGCGTTGCACCTCATGTATGAAACGGAGTATAGGTTGGCCGTATAATTTTTGTGCACGCAGATACAAGATAAAGGGTCCTGCTGAAACGTAGTATAGTTTGTGAGTGTGCCAGCACTCCCTGGCTCCTGGAGGGCTACCACAGCAGGAAGGTTTTGAAATGCTGCGAGGAAAAGCCGGAGGTTGGCGCGCTTAGTGTGAGCCTTAAAGCCCCGACAATTCCACTGCGTTATTTGGATGGGAGTGGCCGTATTGGATCGTGGGGACTTCCGAATTCTAAGGGTGCCCGCCATGGTCAGTGGAGTTAACGAGCGACTGCGGTGGCGGTGCTCCCGAGCCAGCACTCGCGGGGAGGGGGGTGTCCCCAATTCCGGAGGCGGAGTAGCTGTCATCATCCTCAAATTCGATCTGTCGTCGAAGCGTTTTAAGGTACCGGCCGGACACGTCCTTAATTGGGCCAGCTCGTTTGGTAAAACGCGCAACTTGTTGGGCTATCAGGGTTGGGATGGTTTCTGTCATTTTAGCAATGGCGGCATTTACAGCCGCTGAGATTTGGGTTTCGAGGACAGTTATATGGCTGTCCATACGGACCTCAAGGGTGTTCACACGAGCCTCGAGTGCGGCAACCGCGTCCGCGGCTGCCGCCCCGGTCTCACTCTCCATTACCTCTACTGCGGGGGGAGGAAGAGGGGAGACTAGTTGGGTCTGTTTGGCCTCGGCTGCCGCTAGACTTTTCTGTAACGCTTCGATTTGTGCCTGAAGTTTGGCAATAATATTTTGGTCGACGTTACGCGATGAAGAGGGGATGATAGGGGGGGATGAGGAGGCAGCTCTACCCGTACCACCCACCTGGTTTCCGTTTTTGACGGCGTTGGCCCATGGCCTGACTTCGCCGCATGGTTGCGACGTCGGCTGCTTTTCGGTTCCTCCAGTAGGGGAAGCAGGCTTGTCTGTCTTGGCAACTTCGCGGCGTGGTGGCTCACTGGGAGTCTGATCTTTGCGTCGTTTCTTGGACGCCCTTTTGGACTTTCCGCTCTGTTGTGCGGCCACCTTGGAATTATGGTACTTGGCCGTACATGCTCGAGAGTTTGTGGCGTGTGCTCCACCGCACACAGAACATACGGGTACACATTCATGAGGGGCCCGCACCCCCTCCTCCACAAGCGGAACCTGCTGTCCACACAGGCCACACGTATCCAGTCGTGGGTTGGGACAAGTGTCCATCCGATGGCCGACGACACCGCACTTGCCGCATGCCGGGATCGTCCGGTAGTAGGGTTTGACGGGGATCAGCATTGTGTCGTAGTGAACAAAGCGTGGCTTCTCCTTGCCGGCGAAGGTTACACGCGCCTTGTTCGATCTGCCAAATTTACGCACCTCGACGATGGTGCCTGACCTCCAGCGTACGCTCTCTCGGAGCGTCTCCATCGTATCTGTGTTGCGGACTACAATGACTCCGTGGCAGACATTACTACCATCTTGTCGCAGGTACCCGTTGAGCAGAACCTGCCTGTGCTCGATGTTTACCGCGAAGTCCCTGATGATTTTGTCTGCCGTGTCAGGGTCCGGGGTGTGAATCACGATCAAATTTTGCTCTCTCGATGGAATAACTGTCAGCGTCTCAGCTCGCTTGGTCCCGAGGTATGCCTTAAACGCGGTCCCATACCAGTTCTCTGAGAAAGCATCATGCAATGAGATGCACTCTCGTGGCTTTACGACTATTACATAGTCATCCGGACTCGGTTTCAGAAACGGGCGAGACTTCCATTTGGTGAGAAACTTGCCCTTGCTTCCCACAGCGCGCGAAGCGGGAGGCTGCGTCTTGTCAACTGGCGTGCCGGATGCGGGGCAGCGGCAGACGCCGCCTTCTTGGCGTTGGCTTGCGAGCGGCGTTCCCCCGCGTCGTTGAGAGCTTGGCTCCGAAACCTCGGTGAAGAAGCAGAGTTTGGCGTTTCGGAAGTCGTAATCGTCTCCCACGTCATGGCATGTGGGTCGTATCCACGCTGCACGAGAGTAGTGTCCATGTTGCCTCGGAAAGCCGGTCCCACGCCGCCGGGCGTCGGCGTCGCCGTTTGGCTTAACGGCGTCGCCAACGTGGTCGGGTGATGATCGGCCGTAAAGTTGTTAAAAACTGGCCCACCTGGATGACACTGGTATCCACGTGTTGCCTGTGAGTTGCCGAAACGATTGATGCTGGTCTTGACGGGGTACTGCGAAGTTGCCCGTGGTTCCAGCCGAAAATTAGCGGAGCCGAAGCGCAGAACGTCCTACATCATCGCGCGCTTGCAGCGCCCCCCGGGACTGCTGCGCCGCGCGGCGCACGAGCCACCCCCACACAGAAACGGCTCCTGTGCCGCACGGAAGTGACGTCACAAAAATCATCCCGACATACGTCGTTTTCGATCTAGCGCGTTGTTCGAATTTACCGAATCGGAACGTGACTCAGCTGCTCAGCAGACGCTCACTTGCTACTGCTGCTGCTGCTGGAGTACGGCTGGTTGCTGCTTCTGCGAGCTGTCTACAGGGCTTGTTCTGCTACATATTCGCAAGCCTCGAACATCATCTTTATCTAAGCTCAACCGCTTATTTTCACTGCTATTTCATATTTACTTATGTTGTTTATATCCATCCCAATACGTATCTGTGATTTTTCGCGTATAGGCTGATTTAGCAGCATCTGTTCGCGGCCCTTTCTTCGGTCATCCGTGTTAACGTGCTTCGTATCTGTGTCGTAGTGCATTTGCGTAATTGACAGCCGTGTTTTAGATTAAATATTCACTTTCTTGTTTCTTTTTTTTCATGGTGTAATTCTGAATTGAAAATGTGCGCAACATGATGCGTGTGTGAGTAGCTGGCGATTCGATGGTGAAATACGTGGACCAGTATTTCCCATCGCGCCGTGGCTTGTCTGTTAGCGTTGCCGCACACAGAGGAATAAGAATTGAGCACTTACTCTCAATGATTGCTGACAAGCTGGCCAGTTTTGATGTTGTCATTGTACATGTTGGCATGAACAACACTGTTGACAGTGTCAACATGTGCATGAACAAATATCGCCAGCTCGCTCAGGGAATCATCGAAAGCAATCCCACGTTGCATGTAGCTTTTTCTGCCATTCTTCCTCGGGGGCAGAATCGGTACCGCAAAGGAGAACAGTTGTCTGATGCTTGTCATTTGAATGACCACTACAGGAATGTGAATGCCGCACTCGCACAGCTTTGCCTGGAGAGGGGCTTCACTATCCTGGATAGTCTTGTGGACAGCTGGCCTGGATTCCTGAGCAGGGATGGTGTCCACCCCAGCCGGCTTGGCAACAAGGTGCTGGCAGACTTCCTGCACTGGGAGGCCTGTGCCTTGTCCACCCATCTAGAGAGGAGACGCATCCAACAGTCCTACAAGGAGTCCAAGGCATCTGCATGGAGTGGGTGGGCTCGGCAGGAGTACTTTGCCATCAACTTGGAAGTCGATTTTCCTGCACTTGGTATGCATGCAGTTCAATATTCCCCAGCAGTAGGTGGACCTTCCACTGCACCAGCTCCTGTCTGAAAAACCAGCAGTGCTCTCATGCAGAGACACGACACTGACCAACTGGCCAGTACCATTCATGGTATTGGCTTTACGCTCATTGGCGGTGTCCGCCTTCGCTGCAAGGGAAGCAAGGCTTGGTGGACCTGGGACAGCCTGCCTTCCCCCGTTTTCCATGGCACAAGTGTACCATGCAAGGGAAACACTGGGGAGAGGCCTGTTCAGCCAATGATCCCTAGTCGAGGTGCAAGCACCACTTGTGACAGGAAAATAAGGAGAGCCTCACAGG
This sequence comes from Rhipicephalus annulatus, assembly GCA_013436015.1. Taxonomy (NCBI): domain Eukaryota; kingdom Metazoa; phylum Arthropoda; class Arachnida; order Ixodida; family Ixodidae; genus Rhipicephalus; species Rhipicephalus annulatus. Next base: position 60,031 of record WOVY01012314.1, on the reverse strand, counting down.
AGCATGAGAGTGCTCTTGTGCGCTCTTCTGTGGGGGAAGAGGAGGCCAGTGCTGGAAAAGCAGCTGTGCCACAGGCTGCCGGTCAGTGTGGCGACAGTGAGTGGAAACTGGTGCAGTCAAAGAAGAGCCGGCGGAAGGCTGCGGCACTGCACAAGCAAGAACAGAGCTCTAAACTGTGTGCAGACAGTGAAGGCAAAGTTCTTGCTGTGACAACTGCCAAGTCTATCAGGTCCACTTCACCTATGACAGCAGTTGTGAGCCAGAAACAGATTCAGTCTGCTTCTTCCGCTGTCTGTGGTAGAAAGCCTGAAGGACGAGCCAGTGTCTCGCACAACGTCATTCGTGATAGTTCTAAAAAGGTGCAGCGTGTTCCTAGCAAGCAGTTAAAAAACTGCTCAGTTAGTTCCGCGACTCATTGTGAATCTGTCACGAATGACGCTGTGAATGAGGTTTCTGTCTGCAAAAGCCATCTACCAGCACTGACTTGGGATTGCATGCGAATTGAGCGCGATCCTGGCACAGAGGCTGGTGACCCTATGGAAGCTGGCTGCACTGCAGCTGTGCAGTACAAGTATTGTGAGGTGGCTTTGACATCCAGAAGCAGGCCTGCCAGCCCTGGTGCCCAGGCTATTTGTGTAAACACTGGTGCCAACTCAACTGTCCTCAATAACCCAGTAAATACACTATTTGGTGGGGGTAGCAAAGTTTATTTAAATGCAACATTTGATAACTTTCCTTCCTTTAAGAAAAGCCTTGATGAGTGGTACAGGGAGGGCATGCATGTAGTCATGATAAATAAGAGTAATAAAAGTCCATTCGCATCAGAAGATAAGGACTTCGAGTATATTAGGATTAAATATAGCTGCATTCACGGTCGCACAATAAAGCCCAGGGGGATAGGAAAGCGATCAAAGCAAGCTTACAATGGTACTGGCTGTGAAATGACAGTATCGGTAAGCCTATGTAAATCGCCTACTCTGCACTACAAGATAACTAAACTACAAGCTAAGCATAACCATCCCACAGAATATTATGATTTGTATCCTCAGAAGAGGCTCCTGAATTGTGTAGAAAAAGAATTCTTTGACTTAGCTAAATGTAATATTGGCGCAAAGGATTTTAGAAACTTGGTCGAGCAGGAAACTGGTAAAAAGTTAACTACAAAGGACATTAATAATTACAAGCAACGATTTTCTATTCCTATCCGCAATGAGCAGGCTCATGGCGAAATGGTTTTAGAGAAGGTAGAGACCTTGCTAAAAAATAATCCAAACTGGGTTATTCACTATGAAATGAATCAAAATAATAACCTGCAATTCATACTTCTTCAAACAACGCACATGCGTGAGATTTTGGAAAAGTATCCAGAGATTCTATTTATTGATGGAACGTATAAAGTGAATATTGAGGGTTCTATTCTTTACTCTATATTAGCTCAAGATGATCGTGGTCGTTGGAGACCTATGTGTTATGCCTTCTTACGAAATGAGACGACTGAAATTGTTGAGCCCATGTTCACAAAGTTTGTAGATTTCAACCCATTAGTTGTGTCTGCTTGCAAAGCAGTGATGATTGATAGAGATCTCAATGAACTGCGCATTTTAACCATTAATCTTCCTAATTCTAACATACTTTTGTGTATGTGGCATGTGTTGCATTGTTTCCAGCAAAAGGTTAATGAAAAAGCTAGACAGCAACGTGATAAGTTGCTTCCTCTCTTAAAAAGCTTAGTATATTCCCCCACTGAGCAAGACTACTTCGATAAGCTTGCTGACCTCCAAGCTATGACTTGCACAGATTTCATTTCTTACTATATGCATAACTGGCACTTGTGTAAGAAATGTGGGTACATGCATATCGGCAAGCCCTTACTACATTTGGTAATAATACTAATAATCGCATTGAGTGCCACAATCAAAAGATTAAAAATTATCTCTCTTCAAGCATGCATTTGGTTCAAGCAATAGAAGCATTGGTAGGTTACATTGATAATGATTCTTTATCTCTACAGTTCTCTAAGCTTAAAGAAATGAAGCTGAACCTAAACATAACTGATTTCAATGACCCATTTCAGCTAGAATTGTCCCGTAATTGCACTTCTGAGGCTACAAGTAAAGTACTAGAGCAGTATGAGAAGTTTAAAAATGTAAGTTATCAAGTCACTTTCACTTCTAATTCTTATGTTGTAGTTTCACCAAGATCACAGTACAGTGTTTCATTGTGCTTGACTTCTTGCGCATGTGCTTTTTATAACCAGTACACTCTGCCTTGTGCACATATTTTAGCAGTGCGTGACTTTACTAAGTAAGATCTTTTCGACAAGGCTTGCATACCAGACAGGTGGTGCAAGAATCATTTGCTGAGTGACAGCTGCACAACCACTAGTGCCACACCAGTGGTAACAAGCAGCATTCAGTCACCACCCTGTGTGAAGCTTGACACTGCACAAAAAAAGTATCATTGTGTTTAGAGGAGTCTTAGCGAAATGTCAAAAACCGGGGCTATTGTATTATCTAATTGTGGTGAGAAGGAATGGAAAAACTTTCGTCCTGCAAGGCTTTTTTCAGAAATATAACCACATTTCCTCGTAACCAAACTTCAGCAGCCATAAAGGCTGCACCAGCTTAGTTAGCACAAACTACTGCCACAAGTTATCTTGGGCATTCTAACAGTACAAAACTTGTGGTACCTTTGGTTAAAGCAAGAAGGGGGCGGCCAAAAAAAGTGAGAGCTGTCAAGCGTAAATTTTTCCCAAATCAAGTAAAAAAGGTAGGCCTTGCGACGGTTAAAGTAGACATGTTAAATGTCTACAAACGGTATTCTCTTTCGGATGCAGATTTAAATGTTCTGGTACAGGGCACCTCCATATCAGATAGCGTAATAAATGTCGCACAGCATTTAATTCAGAAAAAATATCCTACTTGTGTCGGCTTTCAAGATGTCTTACTGGGCCGATGTTGCAATTCACTCAAATCAAAGGCCCTTTCGTTCAAATCTTGCATGTTCAGAGCCCCAATCATTGGCTTACAGTAACAAATGTTGGTGCGGAAAAAAACACAGTCTTCATATATGATTAAATTGATCAAGATACCCCTCCTGACGCTGTTAGTCAAATCTGTCATATTCTAAAATTACAATCGCCAACATTAACCGTTCAAGCAATGAAGGCACAAAACCAGTTCAACACACTTGACTGTGGCTTGTTTGCAATTGCTAACATGTATTATATAGCGTCAGGCAGAAAACCAGAAACTTTGAACCTTAACCAAGTTATGCTACGCAAACATTTGCTGCAATGCATACAGAGTGGTATGATCGAAGACTTTCTACTCATAAACTCCATGGCTGCTCGCGTACAGCCAAGAGATAGTATTTACAAGTTACATTGTGTCTGCCGGCAACCACAATATAGTGGGGTAGTATTGGACATTACTTGTGCAGGTTGTTCAAGAGGATTTCGCGGAGCTTGTTTCGGCTCTTTAGCAGCTAACTTGGACAAAAAAGTATTCGTGTGTTCTAAATTATGTTTGCTGGTTACCAAGGAAAAGATACATTCTCCTAATTAATAATAGCATTCCATTTTGGTGTAGACATATGGCAAAATTTCTAACCATTCTTCATGTCTCCTCCTCTAATTTTTACTTTTCTTTAAAGGGCCACTCACCGGGTTTGACGATATTGAGCTGACAAGTGCAATACGTACATCGGGAGTTTATGGTCACGTCTGCCAAACATTGCAACTCTATGTGCCGCGGAAATGGGTCAAATTTCAAGACGAACGCTTCTCCCCCTTTCTTTTGCGGGTGCGCCCCCAGAAAAGGAGGGTATGATGTGCATGTATGAATCGCCCTACATACACAGCAGTGCAGTGACGTTGGTCCTCTATGTAGACGACTATGCTCTGACGCTGCCAACAGTGGCACGTGACATGGCGGAAATTATTTAACATGACATGCGTAGTTAATGTAATTTGTTGCTTGAAGAGATTAATAAAACTTGGGATACATATTGAGACGCAATAGGAAAATGTGTTTGTCTTTTTAATTTTTTTTCCCGTGAATTGCAACGAGATGCCGAGCTAATGTGCTGGCGTTTCGCATGCGTTCGTGTCTCCGCGGTTACTGCATCAAGCAGACGCCTGTCCTGGAAAAGAAATTAATGGTCCTGCGCATTCGAGCACTCATTATGATAATCTTTTCAACCGCATCAAAGCCAGCGTTTCCAAACAATCTCGCAAAAACAGGCAGTAGACACAAAACAATGCTGGTCAACAAAACAACACCGCTCGCGCTCTCGAGGGTTGGGCTTGTTTGAGCACGTCATGTGCATGTGACCTCTTGGTTGGATGCTGGAGAGGGTAGGAAAGAGATTTGGCTTGTGAAGGCTACACGAGGGAGTGGCAAGGGTTTTGAGCTTGCCTCCTTTCATCCTTGTTTCCTGCTGTTAAAAAAAGAAGAAACTATTTTCTCAGCTCGTAATGAACCGATTGAAAAACTTTTTGTGGTATAATGCTCTCCGTTAGATACACAACAACTTCCACAGTCTAACTAAAATTTGTTATGGGACCTGGTGAGTGGCCCTTTAAGGACTGACTTCAGGGATCGAAAGTATGAAGTTAGGCATGTTGGTAATGCATAACTGATCACATAGCACAAAAATTTGACCCAGGACAAGAGAAGGAACAAACACGAGTGCTCACTTCCAAGAAGATTTATCTTGAAGAGCAAACACATATATACTCCTGAAATGTGAAAATCAGGCAAATCATTCAAGACGCCCACAACTGCCATACGCAAATATCTTACATTTTCAAAAAAGACAATTTGTTTTGACAAAGCCCGAGACAGAGTGCTGACGCAGTTCAGCTCTAGTCTACAAATCCTCTTTGCCTCGATAATTTCTCTTGTCATTTTATTTGTTGTTTTTTCTTCCAGCAATAATGATGCCGTGCAAAATCATTTTGCAGCCACACGTGCTGCAATGAACACGCTTGTAACCTCAAGAATGGTCGCAATCGTTTCTTAGCCTTGCACTGCAGCAGGTGTGGCTCCAAACCACTTTCGTGTGACATCATTATCATAGGGAAAAAAAAACTACAAGAGAAATTGTCGTGGCAAAAAAGATTTGTAGACTAGAGTTGAACTGCATCAGTACTTTCTCTCACTCTCTCTCTAAGGATTTGTCAAAACGAATTGTCTTTCCTGAGGATGTAAGGTTTTCGTGCATGGAAGTTGTGGGCTTTTTTGAATGATATATGTTTGCTCTTCAAGATAAATCTTGTTGGAGGCGAGCACTCGTCTTTGTTCTTTCTCTTGTTCTGGGTCAAATTTTCACGTTATGTGATGAGTTAACTTTCTGCATGCACCACCTTATTTTTCTCCCTTGTTATAAGCTAGTGGTGGAGCGTTGACTAGGAGTACATAAAAAAATTGCCAAATGTATGTTACCCTGACGAACGAAATTCCTTTGTTGAGCAGTCCTTTCTGTGGCATTTCTTCTTTATTCACTTCTCATCACATCAAACCTCAAACCTGTCTCTTTCATAAAAGTTCTAGAACTGGTTCTTGCTTTGTTTTGTTTTTTTGCCAAAAGCAGAAAAACTTCCCTTCGTCGAGCAAATTTTCCTGAACTAAAATAAATTCATATCTAATGCACGGAATGAAAAAAAAACAAGAAAATTCATAGGCTGATCGCTAAATGTCAACTGAATAAGGATTTCGGAAATAATACTATGAATGGCACACAACAAACACTCATGCATGCAGAGTGTTTGTTGTGTGCCATTCATAGTTCTTGCAGCCTTTTACCATGTGCGGCTGTAAACTGCAAAAAAAAGTATCAGATATTGTATATGATTTGCTTTTTTTTTCTTTGCAGCAACGGTAACTTGCCCTTTAGGAGAAAAATATGAATATCAAATTTTCAAAAATAGTCATTTTTGAAAACCTGTCAATATATCAAAATGGTTTAGTTGATTCATGATTATACAAGCAGTTCTTGCATGCCTGTGGCACTGGGATTGTTAATGTAGGCAGACTGAGTTTGTAATGTTCTAAAGCCTCAGCATTTTGGTGTTATATTACGTTCAAATATTTTATGAATTCAATTATGAAATTTGCTCACAATGAGTTTGCTACAAATTAGGCAACCAAAGTCTGTGTATATACTGCCCACATTAACGTCACACTGCCACAAGTCTCTAGGCGGAGCCTAACCACTACAGAGCGCGTTCTCGGGTGACGGATAGAGTAAAGTCTTGCACTGAAGTGATGCTGAGCAGCTTCTATTAATAAACAAGACTGGGACTTGTGCCCGCGGACCAACAGGCAGATAATACGTATGACAACAGGAGTCTTTTCACTGCTGTGGTGGGCAACTTGAAAGTTTCAGGTGCCATTTTTTAAACTCTTTGATTTATCTGTTGTTTTTTTCATCTATTTTCTTCATCTTGTACAGGTCCAGTACATTGTGGACTCACCCTGTTGTCAAGTCGTCTGCTGTCTTCTTCCTGCTAAATTATGCAACTACTGAGAAGGGGATCAGAATTCTATTTTGTAGCAGTTATTTTACAAATAAATGTTAGTAAAATTTTTCTTGGTTGTAGTAGTGTCATTGTGTATTCACGGACCATAACATTACATAAGACAGGAATTCAAGTGCACAGCAAAAAAAGTGCTGCTCTGAGCACCTGTTATTAATATCAGCTGGTGATTCTTAATTTTGGTCTTTTATTTATCGCACATCAAGTAGCCGCAATCGCTTGGTTTACAGGCTGAGAGAAAATTTAGCTCCCTTTTTTGCACGCCAAAGGTTGCTGGCAGTGAAACAGCGTTGTCAGCATTTTGATAGATACCTTGAAAATGAACGTGAAAACGACGGAGCCACAAGACAAAGGCGAAGTACTGAGTCTTTCTCATCTCGTGTCTCCGTCGTGTTCGTGGCCGTTTTCCAAGAATGCATAGTTTCCAACTCGACTTTACTGATATATTGTGAAAACTTTATGAAAACATTAATCCCCGAAGTTAAGTATAAAACTTTCACATAGAATGCATCACTTCTAGCATCAACAGTTGAGCTATTACAAAACTTTGATAAGTCGCAATACACATAAAAGCAAGTATGGTCAAGCTTCACTGCCTTGTGAAAGCACTGTGAAAAAGCCAGCGTGAGCAGAAGAGCATTACATGATACGAAATGAATATATGCACAGGCCACTTGTGCATCAAACAAGTATAAGCATTTGCGACTGCTCGGACCAAATATGCATCTTGGCACGTCCGTTTCAGGGAGACAAAATACAATTACCAAAAAATGATTAAGCTTCACTGCATCGCGAAAGCACTGCGGTAAAGCCAGCGTGAGCAGAAGAGCATTACATGATACGAAATGAACGCACGCACAGGCCACTTGTGCCTCAAACAAATATAAGCATTTGTGACTCCTCAAGCCAAATATGCATCTTGGCACGTCCGTTTCAGGCAAACAAAAGGACAAATACTAAAATATGGTCAAGCTTCACTGCATCGCAAAGCACTGCGGTAAAGCCAGCGTGAGCAGAAGAGCATTACATGATACGAAATGAACGCATGCACAGGCCACTTGTGCATCAAACAAATATAAGCATTTGCGACTGCTCAGGCCAAATATGCATCTTGGCACGTCCGTTTCAGGGAGACAAAAAGACAATTACCAAAAGATAATTAAGCTTCACTGCATCGCAAAAGCACTGCGGTAAAGCCAGAGTGAGCAGAGAGCATTACATGATACGAACATGATACGAAATGAACGCATGCACAGGCCACTTGTGCATCAAACAAATATAAGCATTTGCGACTGCTCAGGCCAAATATGCATCTTGGCGCGTCCTTTTCAAACAGACAAAAAGACAATTACCAAAAGATGATTAAGCTTCATTGCACTGCAAAAGCATTGCGGTAAAGCCTATAAGTAAATGATGTGCAGCAATCAAAGGATATATGCCTTACTCATCGTACCCACCTGTTGGTGTATTAAAGCTGCTCACATTTGGCAGGCTATTATGTGAGTGAGAGGCAATACCTGATGTGATAATAGCTGTTACATTTCTTTAATTGCTCACTTTAGGAACTATAGCTGGTTGATCGTAAGTTGAATTTAATGATGCGTTCGATGCTCTAACCACTGAGCTACCACAGCGGCCTAACGCAAGTTGAATTTGCGTGAGTCCTTGAGTAACTTAGCCACGTGCCATCTTTGCACATGATGTCTTAGCTGTCACATAGTTATATAGATAGATTGACGTGGCGTGGCTTTGGTTGCGCGCGCAGTGCTGTTTAGGTTAACTGCTGCAGATGGGGAATAAATATTTAAAATCTCGTGGTACGCGATGCATTTGGTCAGGCATGCAGGGCTTATTCCTAATGTACGGCTCCTGCTTACGAGCTGCACAGTCTGCGATCTGCGCCGATAGACAAACTGATGGTGGAAGAGAAATTACTCTCTCCCACTAAAGGGAACCATGCATACGTGTGAAGCAGCGGGCGCTAACGCTTACACAGGTGGTGCCGTTGACGCTGGCTCTCATTGTGGCGTTGCGCAGGAGATCAACCTGGGGACGAGATGCTAAGCACGCAGTGATGGGCCGGTGTTTCTTACTGTAACATGCCAATCACTGCTAATGGGTGAGAGACACAAGACTGTTATTAAATGCAGAGACCCTCAGTACACTTTTAACTAAGTATAATGTGCACTCTGCTCATTTTCATTGTACAACAACGCACAAGAGAAATCTATCACTAGCACTACCTTGGAGGTCAATATCCAGTGCCTAATACGGGGTGGCCAGTGAACGGTTGTGCAGTGCTAGCAGTCATTTTTTTTTTTTATCAAGGAACTCGCTATCAGATGCTGCTTGCGTCGGTGGTGCGAGTCGAGAGAGGGGGGAGTATAGGAGAGAAGAGAGACGGGGAGGGGACGCGCATGCGCAGCAAGGGTGGTCACACCGCACACAGTGTTGAACTCGACCATAACATGCTTGGCATCTAAAATGGCCCCAGTGTACGAGAGAAAATTGCTGGATCTGCAGTGGAAGATTTTCCGCCAAAGAACTGTAGACTGCAGACTCTAGATCACATTACCGGCTGCCATTCGGTTCAGCACATTAAAAATATCAGTTAATTTACATGGAGCATACTACGAACTATAGCTAGATGTACTTTATAAATGTGCCCGCAAAATCACCTGTAAATTTACACGGTGGACACTAATCCAGAGTTCCAGCCTGTTTCTGAAGCATTGTTACAGCAGAACACTGAAAAACATTGCTGCAGGTGCATATATATATATATATAGATATATATATATTACCACAGCAATTCATACACGCCATTCTAACAACCTGACACATACACATGGCCCCACTCATGGGTTGGCTGCTGTGAGGAGCATGCACGGTAGCTTTCGTTGACACTCGCAGTGCATCATGTTACTGTAACATAAACAACAGCGACATAAGGCTAGACTATATTAGTTTTATGACATTCTTTGGCTCTCAAGGAGCAGGATGCTCTTCTTGAAAAGAAAAAGAAAAGGCAGATCCCATGTACAGTATATAGGAATCGATGCATAATGTGAAGCAGCCAGGAAGGAAGAAACCATGCTGTGCAATTAAGACGTGGATATTATGATTTGCATGTTAAGAAATGTCATTTATGGTCATCATACAGTGGTATGCAATGCAAATTTCGCTGTATATTAGGCTAGCGAAATTGCCGCAAGCAAACCAAGAACCCGACATGTAAATCACGTGGTGCATGATTGTGTGTCATAATTTACATGTTATCATTTGCTCTTTATGTTCATCATGCAGTCACGTCCATAGGTTGACGAACTCACCCACGAGTCGACTCAATCAAACTCAGATCAAGCCGTGAGCCTCAGTCTGAATCAGCTGCATAAGTTTTGCTGACCTATGATCACGTCATAATAATTTTGGTATAAACCAAGCTATAGCAAAATAACCGCAAGCACACCAAGAGCGTGACATGTATGTTAGCCCATTCGTGACATGCATGTCATGGTTTTCTCATTACCGCACCCTTAATTTATGTTATTTGTACAAAAATATCTCGTCATATCATGTTTGGCATATATCTATATAATGAAATGGCTGCGAGTGTACCAATCAATGTATACCAATTTTGGGGTGTACATTCCTTTAATGAAATGGTAAGGAGTGCACAAGGTCGTAGGCGGCTAGATAGATAGATAGGTATATATATATATATATATATATATATATATATATATATATATATATATATATATATATATATATATATATATATATATATATATATATATATATATAGAGAGAGAGAGAGAGAGAGAGAGAGAGAGAATGTATGATTGATTGATTCAAATTCACAGAAGTTCACTAAGATTTGCATTGAATTTGAAGTTAAACAATTGTAAAAGGTCAGTTTTTATTAGTATATTGTGTGAATGGAACCAGTGCTGTATCTGGCTTATTAAATGCATATTATTTAATTTATTGTTATATAAATATACAAAACACACCTATTTCATTTGCAGAACCCTCTGAAGAAAGTAGCATGTTATGATCGTATATCTGTAATGGCTGGATGGCTCATTGGGATGTTGTCACTCTCTGACCACATTGCTTGTATTGCCTCTGTTGGATATAAAACGCCAATGATAACCCCATTTCATTCATAGACAGTGCCAAGTTTACTGCCTACATCCCAGATCAGTGGGCTTGGGCTGAAGGCTGTTGTTGCGAACGCGTGTTGCCACTTGCATTACATTGTCAAAAAGTTTACAGTGTGACAAAAATTGAAAAAAATAAGGTATTCTCGAGTTCAGAAAACAATACTTCCCTGTAATTTCACATATCTTTAGCTAATATATATAACTTTATGAATACTTTTAGTCCACTAAGTGACCAGCACAAAGTTGGTTTTCAATGAACACTGAGCTTTTTTCTAAAAAAGAAAAGCGAAATTAGACTTTATTTTTCAGACGATATATCTTGAGCACCTTAATCGTTTTTACTTCATAGCATGTTGAACAGGCTGCTATGACATATTATTTGTGCCGTTTTATTTTGACATGCTTTCACAGTGAATATTGAATTTCACAAATTTATTCAATTTGGCTCGTGCCAAAATACCTTAATGAGTTTATATACATAAAAAAGTAATTTATTTATAATTACATTATCTCATTGGCTTGCCATAAACACCATTTTATCGAGTGCATCCTATAGACATCCTTTGAATAAAAATTGTTTGATACTCTCTAGCTGAGTCGGCGAAAAGCTATAAACTAGCACGAACAGGCAGGAAAATTTTCGTCTATAGAAATTAGCAAGCAGAGCTAGTTTTAAACACAAAGAAAAATGTGGTGATTTTTAAGCCAGATTTTGCAAAAAGCTGTTGGAGAGTGAGAATCATTTTAGCGGAGAGTTGGAGATGTTTGTCTGGCTTTTTGCCTGACATGTTACTCTAGATACTGGGTGATAACTATGATATATGCAGTGATAAATACCTAACACATGCACTCACACACGTGCACTACACTATTTACGATGTTTCATTCAGATTTGGGGCCAAAAAGAATGTCAGTAGCACTTTTGTGACATGTAACGCACTGGAGCTACTTTGCCATGGGCCTGAAATATCTGGTGACTCTCCTTAAAAAGTATAAGTGATTGTTGTCTATATCTAACAAATTGTGGTATTTTGGATTGTATTTATCATACCTTTATCTCGTGTTTGATACTATTGAGATTTTGCTATAATTTTAAACAATAAAAAATATTCCCCTAGAGTTTTTCAAACAAAAGACCAAATTGAATGGTACTGCACAATATTACTTGCACTTTTCAAATACTTTCACACCATTCATTCTGACACGTCAACTCTACCATGCTGTGTCCAAACTTTTATTGCATGGCTTCATCAGTGTACTGTTATGATTTACTTTAGAGTTTTGCCTCTAAAGTTTACAGACTTTAACAAAGTAGTACAACCTTTTCGAGACAGTGTATTGGAAGGCTCCAGGCAATTTGAACCCCATTGGGTTCTTTATTGTGCTCTAGTATTCCACCTGACATGGTTCTCTAGGATTTCACTTCTACAGAAATGCAACCGTGGTGCCTGGATTAATCAAAGCTGCATCTATTGGGCGAGTAGGCGAGTACTGTATGAGCCACTGAAGCGGCACCACTTCTGAAAATATAAGTGCATACATGTGCACCAGCCTATACATGCAAGCGCTTCTCTTGAATAAAAAATGATTTTTTTGTGGCTCAAGTATTTTCTTGCTATTTTTTTTTCTTCAGGCTTAGAAATGGCATAAAAAAGACATTCACAAACTTTATTGATAATGACTAACCAGCCTAAAAATTGATAAAGCGGTTTCATTTAAAAGGGAAGGAGACTTTGGTACATTAAAATTGTCATTTACTGATTTTATTGGAAGAAATGCCTCAAGGCCCTTACTTGTAGGGATATATTACATAAGGAGGAGGGAAAAACAGATAAGCTGTAGCATCAATAAAAAGCAGAACAACAATACTCATCAAACAAACACCTAAAAAAGTGTGACATAACAAACAAAATGTACAAAAAATGCAATTCTGAAAATAGAAAAGCTCTAGTGAGACAGCCTACAAATAGGTAATATTTTTAATAAGTTTATTAAATTTAAGTGTATTCATTTCAGTTGCAATATAAGGAGGCAGCCAGTTCAACTCGATAATGGTTTTAGAGATGAATTATTTAGCAAAGTTGGAAGTACAGCAAGCTATGTGTTTAATTTTGAAAGGACGATGGTGATGTGGAAGTATGATTGGAAAAATAAATGAAGTAATGAGTGGCAGTATATTTTATAAAAAAGAGGTAAACAAACTAGTGTACAATGATTGTAAAGGTTATCAAGACCAGCACAAGCCTTTAGGACTGACACACCAATGAAATGGTAGTAATCAGGAAAAAAAATAAAGTCTGTTGCATTTTTCCGGAGAGATCGATGTTACCTATGATGTAGGCCTAATCCAGGTGCCACATCTATGAAGTATACTCTATATTTTAGGATGAATTGAAGTAAAGTGGGTGAGTTTATGCACCTGTTGTTTACGCATGTTGTAGATTACAATTTTAGAGGCAGAGAGGTAGTGGCAACTACAAAGCGAAATAGGTATGACGGTTCCATGTCAGGTCAAACATAGAATGAACATTTAAGTAGTTGTCAGTGGAAGCTGAATCAACATTTATGTCATTAGGAGTATGTGAAGTTCAGAAAGCAGCATGAAACGTTTTGTAAACGTGACAAGTTTAGCCTTACACTTATTTAGAAATGTAGCCATGATGAGCACCATGTTGTAATTGAACAGAGGTTGCTTTATAGTAACTGATAGCCACAGTTACTTTTCATGGCTCAGTACACTACAAATGTGGTCATCAGTGAAAAAGTCTAGTTTGAGAAAAAATATATTTAGGCAAATCATTAACAAATATTAGAAAAGAACAGGGGACCAAGGAAACTTCCCTGCGGAGTGCCGGATGTTACTTGAGCCGTCGAAGAGTTAGAGCCATTAACAGAGGTGAATTGACTGTGATATCAGAGGAACCCTTGTATACTAAGATGTGTGTGTGAATGTTCAGTTGTGTTAACTACAGAGTCTATGGCCCGTATTCACAAACCAACCTTGGCCTTTCCTCGAGTTCTCCTCAAAATTCTGTACCCTCTACTTGTGTTATAAAGGCAGAAAAATGGTAAGGAGGTAAAAAACTACAACAAGACTGGTTCAAGAATACTGGCCAACTTTGTACATCAAGTGCAATAAAGGCTTACAACTGATAGTAAAAACTTGAGGTAACACCGAGGATGGTTAGTGAATACAGGCATATGGTCGGAGACCCAATCAGTGCATCGAAAAAACTGGGAAACAAGATTTCAACTTGAAAGCCAGTGTCTATTAATAAGCCATGAGTAAATTATGTCAGCTGATGATCACAAGGAAATTCCTTACAGAAACTGTGCTATTTAAACATGATGTTCTTTGAAATAATTGTTTATTTGAGTTTGAATGTTGCCTTCGAGGAACTTGGAAAAGGTGTAAGTGAAAGGAATGGGTCTGTAGTTTAGAGAATCAGGGCAGATGCCTGATTAGAACATTGCATAACTTGGCTTCACACCTGTCATGAGGAATGCAGCAAAAGGATAATGATCAATGAAAAAAGTGCAGTAAAGGCTTCAAAAATACTCCTAAATATATTTTTATTATATCGTGGCTAAAAACAAGAAGATCCATACTTGCAGCACTTTTATTGTTTGTAAATAAAGAAAAAATACCATCTTTACTGATGACTACAAATTTATTGCATAGAATAGAGAAATCATGAAGTGAACTAAAGACTCGAAAAAGAGTGACCATTTCAAGAGTGAAAACAGATGAGAATGCTTTTATAATAAGATAGGCAGTATGGAAGCCATCCAGCTAGTCAATGTTCAGATGCATCAGGACATAAATGTGGCTTATATTACATTTCAAAATCTCTAGGGTTTATTACATAGCATAGTGGACAAGCAGGGGCGTGTCTGCGTAAGCAGGCGTTTGGTGTGTAGCGACACCACGGACCCGAGCTAATGGGGGGGGGGGGGGGGGTTCTCACCAGAGATGAATTGGCCACCCTGGTGCAGTATCTGGCCACTACCTCCCACATGCATACGTCAATTAACTCATGACCCTTAGTCCCCAGCAGCTGCGAAGCAACCGACCACGGCGGCGGTCAGATCTGCAACGCAGCAGAGGGTGCTAAGAATCTCTGGATCCAGACAGGCCGCCATTGGAACCTGAACTTGGCAACTTTTAACACTAGAACCTTATCTAGTGAGGGAAGCCTAGCTGTACTACTCGAGAAGCTAGACAGTGTTAAATGGGATATAATAGAACTCAGTGAGGTTAGGAGGACAGATGAGGCCTATACGGTGCTATAGAATGGGCACGTCCTTTGCTATCGAGGCTTGGCTGACAGAAGAGAACTGGGAGTGGGGTTCCTAATTCCCAGAAACATAGCTGGCAACATATAGGAATACTATAGCATTAATGAAAGGGTGGTAGGTATCGTAATTAAACTCAATAAGAGATACAAGATGAAGGTGATACAACCTTACGCGCCTATATCCAGCCACGATGACGCATCAGTTGAAAGCTTCTATGAAGACGGACATGGAATCAGCAATGAGTAAGGTAAAAACACACTATACTATACTGATGGCAGACTTTAATGCAAAGATAGGAAAAAGGCTGGCTGGAGACAAGGCAGTAGGAGATTATGGCATCGGTACTAGAAATGCCAAAGGAGAGCTACTAGTAGAATTTGCAGAATGCAATAATTTATGGATTTTGAATACCTTCTACCGAAAACGAGGAAACTGTAAGTGGACATGGAGGAGCCCTAATGGGGAAAGTAAGAACGGAATAGACTGTAATGAGTGCACACCCAGGCATCGTGCAGGATGTGGAAGTGGTTGGCAGGGTATGATGCAGTGACCATAGAATGGTACGGTCTCGAATTCACCTAGACTTGAAGAAGGAACGACAGAAACTGATGTGCAAAAAGCCAATCAATTAGCTAGCACTGTGAGGGATAGTAGAGGAATTGAGAGTCTCCCTTCAGAACAGGTGCTCGGCTCTTATCGAGGAAACCAGCCTTAGCATTGACGCAATGAATAATAATCTGAAGAGCATCATTATGGAGTGTGCAGTGGAAGTTGGAGGTACGGTACTTAGACAGGACACTGCCAAGCTGTCCCAGGAGACGAATAACTCATTAAAGAGCGTCAAAGCATGAAAGTCTCAAGTACAACAGACAAAATAGAACTGGCAGAACTTTTGAAGTTGATTAATAGGCGTAAGGTATTCGAAGTAAGAAGGAAGGTATAACATGGAGGGAATTGAACAGGCTCTGAAAAATGGAGGAAGCGTCAAAACAGTGAAGAGGAAATTTGGAATAGGGAAAAATTGGATATATGCACTAAGATACAAAGAAGGCAAAATAACTACCAATATGAATAGGATAGTTAAAATAACGGAGGAGTTTTACAGAGATCTGTACAGTAGCCGGGACAACCACGACTTTAATACTATAAGAACTAGCAGTAACCCAGATGACACCCCACCAGTAATGATAGAAGAAGTCAGAAAAGCTTTGGAGAGCATGCAAAGAGGCAAAGCTGCTGGTGAGGATCAGGTAACATCACATCTGCTGAAAGATGGAGGACAGATTGTGTTAGAAAAACTAGCCACCCTGTTTACGAGGTGTCTCCTGACGGGAAGAGTACCAGAGTCTTGGAAGAACGCTAACATCATCTTAATACATAAGAAAGGAGATGACAAGGACTTGAAGAATTACAGGCCGATTAGCTTGCTCTCTGTAGTATACAAGCTATTTACAAAGGTAATTGCTAACAGAGTAAAGAAAACATTAGAATTCAATCAACCAAAGGAACAAGCAGGATTTCGAACAGGCTACTCAACAATCGACTACATTCATACTATCAATCAAACAATAGAGAAATGCTCAGAATATAACCAACCACTATTCATACCCTTCATAGATTACGAGAAGGCATTTTATTCAGTAGAAATATCATCAGTCATGCAGACACTGCGGAATCAGGGCGTCGATGAAGCATATACAAACATCCTGGAATACATCTACAGGGGATCAACTGCCGCCGTAATGCTTCATAAAGAAAGCAACATAATACCAATCAAGAAGGGTGTAA
Organism: Rhipicephalus annulatus; assembly: GCA_013436015.1. Classification (NCBI taxonomy): domain Eukaryota; kingdom Metazoa; phylum Arthropoda; class Arachnida; order Ixodida; family Ixodidae; genus Rhipicephalus; species Rhipicephalus annulatus. Next base: position 43,234 of record WOVY01012314.1, on the reverse strand, counting down.
GGCAGGGGGATACAATCTCCCCAATGCTATTTACCGCGTGCTTACAGGAGGTTTTCAGAAACCTAGAATGGGAACAGTTAGGGATAAGAGTTGATAGAGAATACCTTAGTAACCTGCGCTTCGCCAATGACATTTCATTGCTGAGTAACTCAGGGGACTAATTCCAACTCATGATTAAAGAATTAGACAAGGAGAGCAGAAAGGTGGGTCTTAGAATTAATCTGCAGAAAACAAAAGTAATGTACAACAACCTCGGAAGAGAGCAGTGCTTCGAGATAGGTAATAGTGCACTTCAAGCCGTTTATTTATTTTTATTTCATAATGCCCCTAAAGGCCCCCGAAGGGGTATTACATAGGGGAACGGACACATGAAACAAATCTTTGTACGCTTATACAATCTAAAAACAAGATTATACAAAATAATGAAAGCGAGCTAAATACAAAAAGCAACAACAACAATCAAAATCAGATACTATGAAAAAAAGAAAAATAAGTAGAGATAGAATATTGAATACTGAAAACATAAATTAAGGGCACTAACAAATACAGTATACAAGGAAAAAAACTAAAACGATGGCATGATTTTAAGATACAAAAGTTCGCAATTAACGCATAAATAATACAAATCAAGCGTGTACAATGGTCGTGAAAAACATTAACATATGATAACAAGAAAATTAAACACTGATGTACGTATGAAGAAATTTAATGAGAGTATGCACGGTGGATATCTAGTGGGAAATGTTGAGTAAAAGTTCGTGAAATGTTGTGAACTCTGCTTGAGTGGCAATGTGGAGTGGCAAGTTATTTCATGCAACTATTGTTCAGGGAATGAAGGAATTAGCGTAATGAGCAGAGCCACAAGTTATACGTTTTATCTTGAAGATATGGTCTGTGCGTAGAATGATGACTGTTGGTGCTTCGAAATTTGCGGTAAAGGTATGGGTGATGATAGAGTTTGTGGAGAAGCGAAAGGCGGGCAGTTCTGCGGCGATGAGTTAAGTCGTCAAGCTGAGCGCGAGTTTTTAGTAAAAGACTATGTCTACTTAGTGCAGGTAATAACCACGGAGCCGAACCAAGAGATTGAAGTAAATAGAAGAATAAGATTGGGGTGTAGCACATTTGGCAAGCACTCTCAAATTATGACAGGTAGATTGCCACTATCCCTCAAGAGGAAGGTATATAACAGCTGTATTTTGCCGGTACTTAGCTATGGAGCAGAAACCTGAAGACTTACAAAGAGGATTCAGCTTGAATAAAGGATGACGCAGCAAGCAATGGAAAGAAAAATGGTAGGTGTAACTCTAAGAGACAAGAAGAGAGCAGAGTGGATCAGGGAACAAAACGGGGTTAAGCATATCATAGGTGAAATCAAGAAGAGGAGATGGACATGGGCTGGGAATGAAGTGCATAGACAGGACAATTGCTGGTCGTTAAGGGTAACTAAATGGATTCCCAGAGAAGGCATGAGAGTTAGGGGGAGACAGAAGGTTAGGTGGGCAGATGAGATTAAGAAATTTGTGGGTGTAAAGTGGCAGCAGCAAGCACAGGACCGAGTTAACTGGCGGAACATGGGAGAGGCCTTTGTCCTGTAGTTGACGTAGTCAGGCTGATGATGATGATGATAGTGGACAGCACCTCAACTGACGGTTTGAGGCGTTGAGCATTTTTCTGTAATCCATATCACTTGCTGTTGAATTCCCAAAGCTTAATAGGGTACAGTGCAGATCTACACAGACATTTTTGTTTCTTCTTTTTATTGGCTCTTTGAGGCAAAAATGCACATTTACTACACCGTACTTTTGTAACAGGTATGTGTCGTGTGAATTCGGGTAGTTTTGAGCGGCGTCTAATTTTGTTCAATAAAATGGGGAGAACATACAGCTAAAAGGCTCTCAGAAAAAGAAGTTTCAAGGTTTATCTCATCAAAATCAGAACCTACAATTTGTATAGGCTTCGTAATAAACTGAGTTAGGCGAAAGTTTGAACAAGCTTTTATAGTAAGGCATGTGCTACCTTATCACTAGCCAAGATAGATAAAGTGACAAAACTGATACCTGGAAGTTTAAAATCGCCGAACGTTTATAACTAACACTAAATTTGGTGTAGGTGAGGCGACAAAATTTGTCAGTAGACCATCATATAAGGTCAGGAGGATTTTGCCCGGTCCTTTAGACCCACATGTTTTTGTCCTGCCACTGTTGAGCTTCAGTTATGAACTAAGTAGCCAAGAAGGGCATCTCTTAATCTGTCTATGTTATGAGAGATTAAGGTGCATGTGTCGTATCAGTTTAGGTCATCGTGCACAATGAATGCAATGATCCGATGCAAGCAAATCAACGCAATACAGGCATCACACATGAAGCAAGTACTTCAGCTCCTTAGTCAGACATATGATCGCAGCACTTCCAACCATGCCCTGGTCACCTCAATAGTGAAACGTGAAGACTTCGTAGATCATGTGAGTTTTTTGACAAAATTGTAGTGCTTTTGTAATCTAGCTGCTATAGGCAACATTGAAAGAGGCTCTCGTGCAGTGCCAGGATTGCCAGCCTAATGCTGACTGTACTAACATTGCCATCACAGGTGAAATTGATGAATTAGTGTGGTTTTAATGTTGAGTGTTGCATTGATTAAATTGATGGCAACCTGTACAGTATGGCTAGTAATTAAAGTAGTAATGGGTTAGTCATTTTTATCTCATTTGTGAAAAAAGGTTGGATGAAAACAGCTTGTATACCTTTCTCTTATGTTGATGATAATAATCTTTCTACTTGGAAAAGGTTTCTACATGCATACGAAGCTACAATAGTCAGCCCTGTCCATAGCCGTACAAGGTTTGCAAGTCCTACCTGCGAACCAATCGCTGCACTATAATGCGCTAAAAAAAGAAAAGAAAACCGAAGAGAAATTGCAAGTGCTTTATATGGCAGTCTACTTGCAAACATATTCAACTCATACTTAGTGAGTGCAGTAGCACATCGTAGCCGCATGAATTAAGATGTGTGACCCTGGGCACGAGGGAGGTCAAGCTGGTTTGCTTGGTGGTCCAGACACGGCTACCTGGTCTAGAGGCACAAGCGACAACATGGCCAACATTCCAGATTTTTTTAAAAGAAATAAGCGGACCATCTCTTCCTCAGAGTGTAAGCATGTAAACATTTTAATATCCAGTGCAAGGATATAGTTAGCACAGAAGCTTAACGTGGCATGCATAGCACGTACATAAATGACTTTTTTGTTAACTTTTTCATATAAGGCGATCAATAATGTGCTACATGAAAACTGAAAATTGCATAGGCAAGTTGGAACGCATTCTTGATTTTAGCAGCGCACTGAGAGATCCTCGTCCCTCAAAGCACTGCTGAAATCAATAACAATAATGTGCTGTCTGCGACACAAGTTAACAAGTTTCTCCTAAGCACATATTGGACTGATCTTCCTGAATGCCGCCTCCTTTGATTTCGAATGTTTGATTATCCTCGCAGAATTGGACATTTATACGCTTGTTCAACAATCGATGCACTTTCTTGCCGAGGCGTACAAGGACACACAAAACTTCAGGCCCGTAAGCGAAAACGATGCAGCTGACTGCATCGTTTCTGGACGTTGTTTTCAGTCAAAGTATTCTCTAAAACGACAGACAACACCCAACTGTTCATGAAGTCACAGATATCGGTCATAATATTAGAGCTGAAACCTTAATGCAAGACTTCTGGACGTTGTCTTCAGTCAAAGTATTCTCTAAAATGACAGACGACACTCAACTGTTCATGAAGTCACAGATATCGGTCATAATATTAGAACCGAAACCTTAATGCAAGACTTCTGGACGTTGTCTTCAGTCAAAGTATTCTCTAAAATGACAGACGACACCCAACTGTTCATGAAGTCACAGATATCAGTCATAATATTGGAACTGAATCCTGTATGGAAGACTTCTGGACGTTGTCTTTAGTCAAAGTATTCTCTAAAACGACAAATGACGCCCAACTCTTCATGAAGTCACAGATATCAGTCATAATACTGGAACTGAACCCTTCATGGACGGCAGCCAAAATGTTCTCCAATGCAATAAAACACACCCGACACATCATGATGCAACAGATATTAGTGACTAGATTGAAACCGAACACAGCGTGGAACACTTTCAGATGGTATATTTATTTATTTTCAAATATGGCTGCTCACTGTGAGGCTACTGCAAAAGTGGTGTACAGATATACAAAATGAAAGGATTTAAACAGTAATATCACATTAAGTGTGCCAAGGTAAACAAATATCACTACCCTTGAGTGCACCCCTGTAATAAATGAGAGAAATAGGACATTATTTTAATACAAGTGCCTCCAAACAGTCAGACACACTGGTATTAGGAATCAAACCAAGTAGATCAATCCAGTGTTTGATAACTTTATTTGAACGTGTTAGAGAGCTCTACAAATGACTTCTAAGCTGGGTGGTGATTGCGGATCAGTGCTGTGTTGAAGACTTCAGCACTTTGCTGGTAGTTTAAATATCCTTTAACATCTACAAAATGCATCTGACACTTCTTGATGAGACAGACATTGGTTTTGAGATTACAGCCAAGCACTGTGGCTTTCACATGTCATCAATTGTCAAAATACCCTACAATGCAATAAAGCATGCCAAAAATTTTTGATGGGACAGATACTGATCAAAGGATTGCACCAGCGCACCGTACAGAAGTTTTGGCAAGTTTTCCAACAGAACTAAACAGAATATGCTTAAGTGAATGCGTATATATAATCCAAGTTAATGCATATACTAAAAAACCGAACAGAAATGAGGGACTCCTTGGAAACACATACAAATATTCAATGTTCGGAACCATCGAATATATTCAGCTCATTACAGTCTGGAGGCACAGATAAATACATGCACAGCTCTGAAAGGTCTCATAAGTCACATGAGGTACTTTTTGCATTTCTTCTATACAATGTGCAGTACCATACTAGTGCACATTCATTCATTCTGTGCATACATGTGCTGATCTTCTCTTCCCACAATCGTGTCATCGTGCAGCTGATTTCAAATCAGGTGCTTCTCGCAAGGTTTTTAGTTATCGCTCCAGCTGTAAACAGAACGCGCGTTATGTTATAGTAAACTGTAAAACGAAGGAGAAGTGCCATTGTATGCCTATAGCTATGAGTATCAGAATGAACTATAAATTAAGAATGTGTGTGTTAGAATGCCTCCAAACAACGTATGTGCTACTGAGCGTGGCACAGAAGCAGAAAAAGCGAGAAGTGAAATAGCAGGCAATACCAGCAGCACTTAAATCATGCAACTTTTTTTTTCGATCACCACAGCAACGCACGCTCGAGTTTCTGTCTTGTACGTGAATGGAAATGAGACCGCTGACAGCTCAATGTGTCAGCGTCGCTGGTACCCGACACGAAGTCACATCTCACTGCTACCAACCAGCGCACGCTTGTTATTAGCTTGGCAACACACGAAAACAATTAGCACCGAAGCCAACGAATGTTTCCGCGTCATACCATTCGCGAATACACTTATATAAGTACGCACGTTTTCACACCACGGAAATGTGTTGGCTAGTGCGAGGTTCGCTTTCAGCGATGATGAATACCGATGTTGAAAACAAACACAGTGCAGATAAAAACTTCCCCGTATGAATTACGCGATATTTCGGGCGTCGTATATGGTGTCTATGTTGCGACGGAAACTACCGTAGAGTTTTTTTCAGCCGATGTGCCTCGCATGTGCTGGTTCATACGAACTAGATGGTAGAGGCCTGCGCTGGATGCAGATGACACCGATCTGAATTGCCTCCGCGGTAGGCGAGGGCTCACGCTCAAACCTTCGAACCTCCGAAGTCTGTTTACACTCGCTTTTAGCACAGAAAGTCACAGATCAAAGCACAAGAACACCGACATGCTCCTTTCGCTCAGCCGACGATCGCACACGGGACCGGCGCTAGCATAGCCGGCCGGCATTCGCTGGATTTGTCGGCGTCGCTCGAACTCGGCACGAAACCACGTCACGCTGGTAGCACTCGCAGTCGTTCGTCATTTCGTTGTCGTTCTAGATTACGAAGCGGTCACTCAGGAACGTTTGGAGTAGTTTTCATGCTTGCTTTCAGCACTCGGCTGTGCCTTTGAAGCGGCGGCCATTAGGCACAGCCAGTGCCTCCTGTATAAAAATCTGTGCCGGGCACACCGCCGTCGGGGGGGGGGGGGGAGGGGGGCGTCGAACGCCACTTTTCTCCGCTGCTGCTAGAGGCGCTGGTTAAACAGGGTGCCGCTGCTGCCATTCCGTCCGGGTGTTGCGCGTGCAGCCCATTCAGTGGTGCGCAACTTCGTTTTGTGGGACAGTTTTCGGCCAGTACGTGCGTAGAATGCTTTAGGATGGCCTACTGCTGTGTTACGCTGTGCAAATCGGACGAGAAAAAGAAACTGGCAGGGCTTTCCATTCATGAACTACCCGCTGACGCAGACGCTCGAGCGCGCTGGCTTGCCGCAATACGACGAGACAAGTGGTGGCCGAACACCACCTCATGCTACACCAAAGTATGCAGTCGCCACTTCAAAGAAGAGGACTTCATCGAAGGCAAGCGATGACGCCTAAAGAATGGGGCTGTGTCGTCAGTTTTTGAAGAATACCTGCCCCATCTCCAGCCGAAATCAACTCCGGCGCGATATACAGCAAGCATCGACAAACGAGTGGTGCCACATGGCGCGCAGCGACTCCGCGAGCGGCAACGTTGCTTCAGCAGTGGAGGATATGTCGGATTGTTGCGCTATGGACACATCGTCGGAGGCCAACTTGCGTGATCAAGGCGTCCAGGTAGCCAGCAGGTCAACTTCAATTAAGTGTGCTTGTCGCAGAGAAAGCGAAGTGGAGAAGAAAAGAAAAGGAGTTGAGCCAGCTGCTTCGGCTGCAACAGACCATCGACAAGTACAAAATGGAATTGAAAAAGCTGCACGAGAACGCCCTGGTTGCGGATGTTTCTTACATCAAGGAAAGGGCGAAAGAAAAGGAACCCGCAGCTTTATTTTTGATTGATCAGATTGAAAACTTCAAGAAGAAGAGGCCCAGTTGGTCTGAGGAGACAACCCGACGTTGTGTAGTTTTAAGGCATTTGTCGACAAGGGCGTACGAACACATCCGTGGTGAAATGCTTTTGAAGCTTCCTTGCAGAATGACTTTAAGCAACTACTTGGGAACCAACAGTGGAGAAACAGGCCTCAGCAAACTCGCCGAAGATCGCCTTAGAGTAGAAGCCGAGAGCTTGACTGTACCACAGTCAAGGGTGTGTTCACTCCTAGTCGACGAAATGAAGATCAGGGAAAAGCTCCAGTACAACAAACAGCAGGACTGTTTTGTGGGGCACGCAGATGTCTCTTTGGAACAACATGGTGGGGACCTTACCTTAGCAAACTTTCTTCTCTGCTCCCTAATTACAGGACTCTCGACGTCGTATCGCATTCCAGTGGCCTACTATTTTAGCATGGGGTTAACAGGCCCACAGCTTCACAAGTTGTTGATTTTTGTGCTTGAATAAGTAGAAGCCTGTGGTTTCAGGGTAGTTCGCTTAGTGAGTGATAACCACAGAGTGAACGTCCATGCCATGACACTTTTGGGTGATGGTCCTCTTACGTACCGGATAGAACATCCCTGTGACTGACAGGCTCCTCTCTTTAAGTTTTGATCCATGCCACGTTAAAAAAAAAACGTGCGCTCGCAGTTTCTAGCCCACGACATTGGACCGAAAGGAGAGGTCTCGTCCTGCTACATCAAGAATATCTACGACCTACAGAAGGGCCTGGTTGTAAAGCCTGTCTACTACCTCAGCCGAAAACATGTCTGTCCGAATAACATAGAAAAAACGAATGTCGCAAGGGCAATTCAGGTCTTCTCGCCTGGTGTTAGTGCAGCCCTGGAGCATCTCAGAGACCAAGCTGGGCATACATCGAGTGTATCATTCGCAGCTGCAGGCCAGACCATCGTTTTCATGCAAAACATCCATCGTTGGTTCGTGCTGCATGATAAAAGTAATACGACCCAGCACATCCACAAGAAATGGCCTGACACTCGGCAATTTGACGATGCTGAATATGCAAGACTGGAGTGGCTCGAAGTCACGCTGCCCGTGTACTTGGATGAACTGCAAAAAAGCTGTCGAAGTCAAAAAGAATTTTTGACGAAAGAAACGTATGGAGCATTCCTCCTGACCACATATTCCACAGTTGTCTGTATCAAGTACCTACCCAAAAAGGAGAAGTTCTTGTTTGTGCTCACTCGTAAGTTTAATAGTGACCACATTGAGTCGCTGTTTGGAACACTGCGGATGTCCTCTGGCTGCAATGACATGCTGAATGTTCGTTCTGTTTTGCAAGGGCTGGAGAAGGTTTTAAAAACTGGACTTGCCGCATGCAGCATGGCATCAAACGTTGCACACAGAAAATGTGCCCAAATGTCAACAGGCACACTGCTCACTGAAGCTTCTCCTTCGCTAGCACAGCAGCCGCCTCAGCCACAGAGAGCTACATGTGCTTTGCAACGGATCAATGCAACAGTCTTGCCTCAGCACTTGCCGTCACTTGAGATTTCTGAAACTGTGTATGTTGGGGGCTATATTGCCCGCGTCATAAACGAGAACATGTGCTGTGGAAGTTGCACTGCAGTCTGCCCAAAGCCAGCGAGCAATCAACATATCTTGCAGTTCACTCACAGCCAGGACCAAGGTGGGCTACTTTACCCGTCAGACCAGTTGACGTGCTGAGGGCATTTGCGGATCGTTCTCTGAAGGACAATTCGACTCTAAAAAAGCCATTTTCTACCATGGTTAAGTAGGCTGTACCAGCACTGTGTGCTTCAAACCTGCTCAAGTGCAAGGAGATGGATGACACTCACAGAGCTAAGCTCATGGAGCTGATATCTGTTCGGTTTTTGCGGCCTCTGCGGGTGAACTATGCATTCACAGTCAGTGACAAGCATGATGCTTTCAACTACTTCGCGAAAAAGCCCCTGTAAAGAAAATATGCAAAACTGTGAGGCTACCACAAAAAGAGGTACTTACAAATAAATGTTCCTTTTTTTGCAAAATGTATTCGTATCGCATCAATTGGGTTCATTTTGCAGAATATAGAGCTGCTATGCATGGCAAGTCAACGTTTGAAATTTATGTACATTATGTCCAAGCATGTAGGTGTGTGCGTACGCGGCATGTTTTTGGTATTCATTTAGCGAGGCGTTCTTCGCTTGCGGCTAGTACGTGAAAGCTGGCAACCAGATCTCTGAAACACTCGGTAACATAATTCAGCGCTTACATCCGCGATATATTGAGGTTTGAGCGCAGAACATTAAGGATTTACTCTGTTTAATTTTGAGTGCGGTGCCAGAACCACGGCGGCTGCGGCACGTAGCGAACTCCAGCACCCTGTTTAGGCAGCGGCACCTGGTGGCGAGGCGCCACACTCGCGCTAACAGAGTAGTCCTATTGTTCTCGTCCGCTTTTACCGGGCACTGATAGTTATAAAGGAGGCACTGGCACAGCATTCGGAGTCATCGCGGCTTCTGGTTGGTTGGCGCGCGGCCTCTGGTTGGTTGGCACGTCACCCCCGGTTGGCACCGCTGTACGCGTGGTGACGTAGCGTACGCGAGGCGAAATATCAAGCCCGGCCATCAGCTGGTAGGTGTTCTGTGGCCCGGCTGCGAGTTTACAAAGGCGAGCGAATAGAGCCACCCACAATGCACCACGGCCCAGCGCTTTGGGAGCATGACCTACTACACTCCTGACCTGTTCAGATAGCGGGGTTCCTATGGGAGCGCGTGTCCCCGCTCTCGTTCAATCGCTCGCCGTAGGTGGCGCTACCTATAACCTGTTCGTCTGTTTCTTTACGGTTGTTTTGTAGGCGCTGGTATAAGAATGCCTGCATTCTGCAGTGAACTGGCGGCATATATGTGACTATTTCTTCCCATACATTGCTGGTTAAGCAAGGTGTTCAGAGCGCTTGAGTATTTATAGCACACTGGTTGACAAACGTGGGAACCCGTAGATTTACACGATGTAGGGCAGCCTATGCGTGGTCGCGTGCATTTTATTGCAAAAAAATTCTGAATGTCTTTTAGTATTATTATTTCTGAATAATTCTAAATTTTGGATCATAAATACGCACTACGAGTGCTTTGTTGGTCAAAATTTGACCACAAAGAGTGAAGATGACGTCAGCGAGCAGGTGCTGCCTAGCGCCACGCCGCTCGTAGGTTACGGCCCTAGCGGCAGAAGGTATGAACTAGAACGTGGGCGCTGGAAGAGGTGCTCTCTGGGCAGGTCAGGAGTGTAGTAGGTCATGTTTGGGAGGCTATGCATTTCGGCCGGCCTAACTGTGTCATCGCGCTGTCGCTCCCCGCACTTTCGTATAGTGTTGCCAGAGGCTGCTGCTGCAGCCTAGCGGGGGGTCGCGCTCGCGAAGGAAGCCCTGCCAAGGCATTATTGCCTTGCAATCGGATGCTCGCGAAGTAATCGTGTGTGGCTCGTCTGACCGAACGTGCTGCGCTGAGTTAGATACTCGTGAATAAAGCGTGTGCCCCCACCTCTCACTGTCGCAAAGCCGCGTTATTCAGGACGCAATACAGCCGAGTCGCCACTACGCCTGTTGCCAAGTGCTCGGAAGGAATCCCTGCGCAGAGTAGGGTACTCGCGAAAGAAGCATGTGCGCCCACCTCCCACTGAACGAACTCCCTACGCCGAGTTGGATACTCATGAAGAAAGCGTGTGTCCCACCTTTCACTGCCGAGTCGCATAGCCGTGCCGTTCAGGATGCATTGAAGCCGAGTCGACTGACTACGCCTGCTGCGAAAAACGTCACACCGGAGATTACTGCACTCCACTTGGTGAGTTTTTGTTGATTCTCAGCATGCGTTATTGAAAGCGCGTTTCTAATACTGTCGTTTTATATAAGGCTACGAACTGTGCTCGGGCAACAAGGACAGAAATGTAGTGGTGATGCATGCGTGTGATCGTAAAATCCTTGAAAGCCTGCGCGCAAAACTTTGTCGTGCGTCACTGCCACAATGTCGAAGCTAAAAGTAAAGCATGCAGCCTCAAGACATTGTCTTTAGTCGAACTAATTTGAGACAAGAGAATTAAACTTATTGGAGAGCTCTTCGCGGATGTTTTTTTCATGGCTTCACTGCAATACGGCCCCGTGCTCAGGTGAAGGCAAGTTAGACTCGCAGTTATCCTCGCCCGTTTGTGTTTGTCGCTTTTTTTTTCGCCCCCCTGTGTTATTATGTGATCTGAAAATAATCTGCCACCCTTCTCTATGAAACTGTCGAGTGCACTTCATGCGGCTCTACTCTGCATGATGTCTCCTTTGAGAGGTTTCTTCAATACAAGAATGTATTAGGGCAAAGCTTACTAAAATCACAGCTGCCAACTGTTGTAACCACTATACCCATGCAAAAATAAATATGCAATACATGAGATAATCATTTATTAACATGAAAACTGTCCCATGAGAGAACACTGAAGGTATTTACAGGAGAATGGCACAACAAAGATAACACTTTATGCGTCAAGCATAGACATACATGAATGTACATATTGGTGAGTTCATGTATGAACAGTCATGGTAATAACTTTGAAAAGCAAAATTAACTCTGCTTGCAGTGCAAGCTGAAGGAAAAATGAAAAAAGAGACAGGAAAGAGCATACTCTTTCCTGTCCCCCTTCTCGTTTTTCCATCAGCTTGCACTGCAAGCAGAGTTTTCAAGTATGAAAGCAACTAGTCTGCAAAGAATTATTGATTCAAAAAGCACAAAGTCTTTGTTAGAATTTCAGTGGAAGCGGCATAGCAGGCACGTATATTAAATGGACGCTATCGACACGATGCTGTCATGCCAATGTGTGTAAAGTACACAGATGAAGCATGGTGCATACACAGGCAATATCAATTTGACTTTCTGTTGACCAGAAAGCACTATACTGCACTTAGGCTCAGCCATCTTGAGACTAGAGTAGGGCTCTGTTGTTTTGAGCTAAAATTGAAAATGCAAGTGGCACATCGGTACTAAAAATGTGGGTGCGGTAGTTGGCCATCATATAATGATGCACTGGATGATGTGGTGTTCACAGAAGGGCATACTATTGCTGACAGCACAGGTAATTTGCCGGGTTAACACATAAGTGTGCATTGCAGGGAACTTGGTGGTGACAAGTGGTGTTCTGGTACCGTTTTATACATTGAGTGATGTGGGCCGACAGCACTGAGGACCAACCCACCACATCTAGTGGTGACCTGCAGGTTACGGCATTGAAATCCCGGCCGCGGTGGCAGTCTCGATGCAGCACATTGGAATGAAAGAAAAAGGATGAGTGCACTATACAATGGGACGGCGTGTCATAACGCAAAATAGCTCAATCGGCCGCTATCAAGTAAGGTATCAAATAAGAATAAACAGCAAACAACAAAATAGAGATGAATTAAAAGAAACCATGCTAAGTTGTCAATACACTGTAATGTTGCTAATTAGACGAGTCGGAGCAAGAAAAGTACGGTTAAAGTCTAGAAACGCGCGCGACTACGCTTTCTGGAAGCTAATAGCAGTTTCTTGAGGTGCCTTCTGGGAGAACCTCATAGGGTACTTCAGTATTTTGCTGTAAAACCTTGTAAGGCCCGAAATAGAATCATAGCCCAAAAACCTTCTCCAAAAATATGTCTGTGCCCCAACGGGTGTTTCATAAATGATATTGTTACTGGTAGATGACTGAAAACAGGTATATTTACAATATATACAGTCACAGTAATGCGGGTAAAAACAACTGCGATAGCGAGAGCAGGCACCACCTAGTCCTTCACTTTTTCGTCCTCTCTATGTGAGCGGCACATAACGTTACCCTCCGGCGGCGAAGGCACCAACGCGGTGCAGTCAGAGAAAGACGGTGTAAAGGTGGTTATTATACATGTGCATTGCGGCAGCCCGGTGTATGACATGGCTTCAGACGTACAACATAAACGATGTTGGTACGGGGTTGAGTCGACGAGGACAAAGACAATTCAATTTCTTATGTCACGACGGTCACTTGGCGGTGAATAGGGTACGGTTCGGAGGGCGGGAACAGTAGCTTTGTAAAAAGCCCAATACAGCGTGCTGGAGACCACAGCACAGGAATCCTGGAGGAAAGTGAGTGTTTATAAGACTGCTCTCGTAACGAAATCGTTGGCTCGCTTGCGAGTCAATTAGCCGAATGCACACAAGTTGACGTGTATGGTCGGCATGGGCTATAGCTTATTGAGCGTATTCAGTGGGTGGGCATGTTGAAGGAGGCAACATTGGATTTCAGTCAAATAAAATAAAGGCGAACAGCCAGCTGCCTCGTGTTACGACGTATATGTTGCACAAGACTAAGACATCTTGTATGTAAACCACGTACGGCTCCGTTGAGGTTCGGGCACGGCACGAGAGTTCTTTATGTTGGCGTGCAATGGGCTTTCCGAAAAGTTTTTTTTTATTTTTTGAAGCACATTGGATGAAGCACGAGCCAAAAAAAAAAACGAGTGAACCTCTTTGGAAAAACGTGTAATAGGGAAGTTGATGACGGCGCACATTTTTGCTGGATCAGCTTGTTTACTTGCAGGGTCAACAAGATGGCCAAGCACGGTGATCTTCAGGCGCAAAAAGCAGCATTTTGAAGAGTTGAGTTGAAGATCAGCAATGTGAAAGACTTGCAATATGGCCGACAAGTTTTGCAGGTGACTAATGAATGTAAGGGGAGAAAACTACGATATTGTCCAGGCAGCAGAGAGGCATGTGGACCACTTGAAACCCCTGAGTGGAGTGTGCATCACACGCTCAAAATGTTGCTGGCGCATTACACAACCCAAAGGGCATGACTTAACTCCCAATCATTTTCATCGACAGCTATTTGTCAATAGCCCAAATGAAGGTCGATGGAAGAAAAGTACCGTGCACTAAAAGGGAATCAATGGCGTCGTCTATTTGCAGCAATAGGCAGAAGTATTTTTTTATTTTGTTGAAGTGCCGATGAAATGCCGGTAGTCGACGCAGAACTGCCAGGTGTTGTCTTTGTTTTTTACAAATACTACGGGCGACGCTCAAGGGCTCGATAATGGCTCCATGTCCTTAGAGAGTATTTCATCAACTTCCGTTTGAATGACGCTGCGATCGGTCGCCGAGACATGCTAAGGGTGTCGATGAATGGGTGTTGTGTCCGCGTTGTCAATTCGATGCCTCACTAGATATGTTTGTCCAAGTTTGGGTGAAGCGAAATCAAAAGTCGCGGTATGACTCCTAGGAAAGGCGTAGGTCCTGGCTTTTAGAAGGCTCAGGGTTCTGGGCAATCATGTTTTCGAATGTGTCATCAGGTGTCGGGCCAGCAGCAGGGCTGCCTGGAGGCGACTGTGGGGCATCAATGGCCAGAGCAACAGGGTTGTTTGCGTCTAAAGGTGATATTGTGCCCAGCGAGATACCTTCAGGAAGCAGTTGTGCGCAGCATCCAAAGTTCAGGACAGGTGTGCAAAAGTTGTTCGCAGAAACAGTCACAAGATAGTGAGGCAAAACTAATCTTCGCGTCAGTAGAACGTCCAAGGAGCAACGTCCAGAACAGCAAAGAGAACTGAGGTGTTGTGGTCATCGAAGCTCACATGCGCAAAGCACATTCAAAGGACGGTAGGTGTACGGCTATTGGCTTCGCGAACAACAGGTGATGAGGTGCGTGTAACGACTTTACGAAGGCAACGAGAAAGGTGAGCACTCATCAATGATTATTGGGCCCTTGTGTGGATGAGCGCTGAAACAGGCATGCCCTCTACATCTACATCCATAAGCTTTTGTCGAGATGCCAGAGTTAACAGAGGATTTCCGAGTCGATCAGTCAAGGCAGCATCACCTTCCGGGAGCTGTACTGATCTGTTTTCCCGAGGAAGGACGGTGAGGGGGAGCGACGGGACATAAGCAACCGAGAAAGTCGTTGGGTCTGGGGAGACGGCGACGGCTCATAATGTGGGGTCGATGTTCGAGCATTAGTGTTCAGTGGATTACCGTGCAAAGGGGAGGATGAAGGGTCATCTGGACGGTATGGTGCACGAGGAGACAATGGCCGAAAATAGCGACAATAGAGGGAAATGTGACCGGCGCCATTGCAGTTGAAGCATATCGACCAGTCTTCTCGCGTGCGCCACTGGTTCGAATCCTGGTACCCGGAATAAGTCAGTTGTGGCTGGTAGTATGGAGCAGGGCTGACGTAGAACGACTTTGGGCACATACAGGCTGGATGCCTGCATTCCCCAGTTCTTCGCGCACGGCGGCCTGAATTAATGACACTGTCGGGCGGGCCTCCTCGTGAGAATTAGCTTGGGGAGCAGATGGAGTTGCTGCCTCGATATTACGTCGCACGAGACGCAGGAAGTTTTTGGTACAGGGCGGCGGCTGGATCTAGACGTCTTTGCACGACGATGTGGCAGTAGTGGTAGGGAGCTGAACAAATTGCTGCGTAACATGTCGGCTTTTTGCTTCTTTGAAACTTCAGCACTCCCTGATAATGTCGTAAATGGTGGAGCAGTCTTTGTACACGAGCAAGTGAAGGGTGTCGTGAGCGATGCCTTCATTAATGTGGGTGACTGTTGGCTTCGGCCATTTGGAACTCATATGCATGAGCTCCAGGAACTCATATGCATGTTCTTGGGCCTGCACCAAAAGTGATGAAAAAATATACTTCAAGTGTACAGCACACCAACAAGAACTGCACATTTATTTTGCTCCTCTCTAACTGCAGACAACTGCTCGAGAATAAAGTTCAGGCTGAGGAGTCAGTTTAAATTAAGGTTTTCCTGTCACCTGTTTTGACAATTCTGTTAGTGGAAATGCTGCTAATACCAACTTGCCGGCACAAGGCTAAGACATCTTGTATGTAAACCATGTGCAGCTCCTTTGAGGTTTGGGCACGGCACGAGAGTTCTTTCTCTTGGCATGCAATAGGCTTTCCAAAAAGGCGTTTCATTTTTTTGTTTACATACATCTTTTTTTTTTGTTACGTACGTTTAAATTCTCCTCGTGTGTGTCGAACCACACGCTGGCCCTACCCCTGAGGTAGTACCTGACGTTTGCAAGCATCAAAGTCGAATCCCAGCGATTGGTCTTGCTGCTGCACTCTTAGTTGGCCTGCCACTTCTCCACCTGACTGTTATCAGTCCCGCAGAAGGGGCCTGGGTCTCGGAGGTGGGTCACGACAATGTGACTGGGTGCATTCGGCATAGCGGGGGCTGGATCAGTAGAATTGTCTGCCGGCATGATGGACTGTCCAAGAATACGCCCGCTGCGAAGTTCCGTTGTGTACTCCTGATGTGCCCAGCACCTCCACCAAAGATGTTACGGGGAGATGACAGAAAACGAGTGTATTTACAATATTCATAGTAACAATACTGCGGTTAAAAACAACCACGATGGCCAGGACAGACACCACCTAGTCTTCTAACTTCTTCGGTTTCTAGGTAAGCGGCACATAACAATACTGTCAGTGTCGTGGTTTTGGGACATTAACCCCCCCGCCACTCAAAAAACGCAATTGAAGAGCTCGTTACTCCTGACGGTAAGGCGGAACAGAAGTCGCTCATGGTAGAATGGCACAATGTTACTGCACAACATTGATGAGTATCTGATTGTGACTTGTGAGGGCCACACCTGGTGGCTCCAAGAGACTAGTGGGATTAGTGGGCACCATTCTTTAACATCAGCTTTGACAAGGCTGTATGCATGATACTCAGGTAGTAGTGCAGAGCCAAATGCTTCTGCCTGTGGCTAAGGTGACCAATTGTAAGGTTATGATGATATTACAGCTAATGCGAGGATTCGTTCTCGCTTTGGTTCAATCAAAGATGAAGCATCAAGTGCAGCGGTGGCGATGAGCTGCTCCTTCGCATAGATTTAGGTTCACTTTAAAGAATCCCACATGGCCTAATTTGATCCGAAGTCACCCACTGTGGGCCCCGTTGCGGTGGTCTACTGGCTAAAATACTTGGCTGCTGACCCGCAGGCCGTGGCATTGAATCCCGGCTGTGGTGACTACATTTCCGATGGAGGTGGAAATGGTGTAGGCCAGTGTGCCCAGATTTGGGAGCCCATTAAAGAACCCCAGGTGGTAGAAATTTCCGGAGCCCTCCACTACGGCGTCTCTCATAATCATATGGTGGTTTTGGGACGTTAAACCCCACATATCATCAGTCGCCCACTGCGGTGTGCTTCACAATCATATCATCGTTTCGCCACATAAAACCCTAGAAATGATGTTTGAAACCAAGTTGGCTCTGTGCCTAGAACTGTCGTGAGCCCAGTTGGTGGGAGGCAGCTGCCATTCAGTGCAGCCTTGCACCAGGCACATTTTTCTCTATGCTGTGGCTCAAAGAAAGGGGCCTCTTCTTTGCTCTCTTGGCAGCTGGCTCAACTGCTGGGCGCCCTGTAGGGACCCTCTTGGACCCCCTTGTAAGTCCTGGCCTACGCCTTGCAGTGCTGGTCGGTTGCACCCTTATGTGACGGTCCCGGCGACGTCTTGCTGCAGCGGTAGCCTTGAATGCCAGCATCAGTCCGGTCCCATCGCTGCTGTTCTGAACACGAGCAAGCTCCTCTGTAAGGCCCTTCACGATATCAAGGTAAGCTGGATTGTGTGCATTCATAGAATGCACACGCCGCAACTGGACCTCCAGGAACTCATATGCATGTTCTTGGGCCTGCACCAAAAGTGATGAAAGAAATATACTTCAAGTGTACAGCACACCAACAAGAACTGCACATTTATTTTGTTCCTCTCTAACTGCAGACAACTGCTCGAGTTCAGGCTGAGGAGTCAGTTTAAGTTAAGGTTTTCCTGTCACCTCTTTCGACAATTCTGTTAGTGGAAATGCTGCTAATACCAACAATTGGTGACTTGTAGTCCCAAACATGGAACAATACGACACCAATAGTGTTGAAATCTTGAAATAGCCCTCAGAATGATGACATCCACCAATATGAAATTGTAAATTCGTGAGTGCGATGGAGCACAATAATATGCTTACAGGAATAAAAGAAGCCTTGACTACTCTTCAGTAGCATTCCCTACGTTTAATTGAAAAGTACTTCAGGGCTCTTTCAAGGGGCTTGTCCTACCTGGGCAAGTTGGGCTGCATCAGGCACCGACGGTACAGGTGCGAGGTGTGTGGCCTCTTGCGTGCTGGTGCCTTGCATTGCTTGGAGTTCGTCTGGCTCCTCCTGTTGGGCACTGGTACCTGCCGTGGTTCTGGAACTACTGCTGGGCTCCTCTTCTTGGAAGGGTTCGAAAAATATCCTGGGGGGACACTTCTCGCCCAGGGCCAGCTGTCCCAGTTGGTACCGGTCGTCAGTACTCAGTGCCGGAGCATTCGAAAACAGTCCTCCATACTTTTTCTGCACCAAAGCCTGGTGCTTACAAAATGCACCTTGTTTACCAAAGAGACACGTACATAGTCCTATGTCAGCATAGATCTCATAACTGGAGCTGGGGTGGGTCGCACTAGGCACAATGTACTGTCCCTGGCCTACCACTTGGATGGCCTCGGCTGCGTCTTTCGGCATTCTCGACAGCAGCCGCTTGTACAGCAGTTGATGGGCTGCAACACGGCTGTAGGCGTGGCGGAGGATACGGCTTTCAAAGTATTTCTCCCACACCAGAGCCACCGAGTCTACGAGTGCGACTGCATTAAATGCTTCGACTCTGTTCAGGATAATGTCTTTGAGCACGCGTATGGTTGCCTCCGCAAAATTGTTGGTGTTGTGGCCCCTTGTCAACACGTCCAAACGCTAGAGCTGCACCAACTCTTCTTGTCGGCGCAAGAATGTCAGAACTCTAGACACGAAGGCATCGTGTTGTAGGGTCTTCACTTCGGCAGTGGCAGCTTCATGTTTTTCTGCTGTGTCTGCATACATGACCTGCAGACAGCAGGAAATTTTTCAATGAGGTGCTCGTATTTGGATATTTTTGCTTTTTTTAAACTACACCATACTACGTAGATTCATGCTTCACTGTCTGCATTGAAGTCACTTTGTGGTCTGCACATGCTTGCCCCAGTTCAAAGGGCCAGTAAACAACCCCCAAGGACCAAAAATAAAAAATATGTGCACCTTTGCTCCGTGAACATGCTGCCTCCTCAAGGATTTTGCAAATACTTTATTAAGGAATTCACAGGGGTTAGAACATTGGTTTCAGCTAGTTTCAAATTTTCGTGCGGTCTCGCCACCGTTCTCTTTCAAAGAGAGGAAAAAGCGTAGCCTGCCGTCGTGACTGGTTTAACCCAATCGATGAGCTGCGTGCTTCGTCAAGTCGCCGATCGGCGAATTTGTGTCATTGCTCATGAAAGGAGGATTGGTCAGGTGTAGTAAAGGAGCGCGGGAATTGTTTTTCGAAATGGAGGCTGTGCACGGTGCGCAGCGTTGTAATCTGGAAATTGATTGCCGCGGTCTGCTCTACGAATTGCCAAGCGGTGGTTCATAAAAGTTGATGCTGCTGACATTTTCTGTACACTTGTGCGAATAGGGAATTTTAGGTTCGAAGTGAATTCGAAGCGAATAGTGATTTTGGTCGAATAATATCTAATTGCATTGTAATAGTATATATATTGCATATTATAAACAAAAAGGGACATATTTGTCATGGCCAAACAAACTTGCACAGATCTTTAAAAATTGAAACAGGGCCTATGCAAAGGCCATTTTTTTTTTCATCAAAGGAAGTGGCAACAACTTCGAATTGTAGCAGCATTCGACTTTTGGTGCAGTCCAAGTAATAGCCAGTTAAATATGCTGCGTTTCAATTTTTTTCACTTAGAGCATATAAATCTGTGTAACGAGCTTTTAAACTGAAAAGAAAAAAAAGCAGAATCGATGTCATTGTAATTCTTTATTAAAACCTTGAAGTGGGGCTTTGCTGCAGTGCGAATTTTTCTTGATTACGTGTTTTCACGGCTTAGCACCAATTCACTGCAGTGAAACCACTTTTACATGTGGTCTTAATATGCTTGGGTAAGTGCTTTCATTGTTAAGCATCCCTCCACTGCCGTGAAACCACCTTTACAGAGTGTTACATGTGGACTAATATACACCTATTTTGTTCGTTTCGAATAATTCAAAATTTTCAACAATTTAACATCGATTCAAATCAAATTTGATTACTGCATTATTCATTTGAATATTCAAAGCATTTCAATATTTGTACAAGCCTCATTTTATGGCATTTGAAATCATTTGAACCCACCAGACGTTTACTGGTGTACTTTTTAAATGTGATTAAAATGGACACAAATACTGTCTGCATTGTCATCTGCAGATTAGGGCATCTTGTGTGGCATACACTCCAAATTATATCACGAGGAAGTGAAGGTAATTCATGCACTAGCCTTGCAGGACAGCTGTGTTTTTTATACACCTATGCTGCTATGCCAGTGCCGTCATCTTGGAAACATGAAACGAATGCTAAAATAGCAGACCATTGTGAATTTGTTCACTAAGTGCAGATGCAACGAATGCACCTCGTATCTTAGAGCTAGAGTTACAACTAGATTGCAAAAAAACTTGCCAGTTGGAAGGCAGACATGAATCGTCTCCTCTGGTCTTTGTCGACAGAGTTGTGAGATGTCGTCAGCCAGCGCCACTCTGCTTGTGCCACATGAAAATGGCACAAAAGCTGCCTTGCTGACGGCCATGTCTGCTGCAGGGCGGCCTTCTCAGCACTCGAATCGTCACTCATGAGTACCTGTGGGGCCTGGCAGACAATGCAATAAAGTTGAAAGCTGTCCATAGTTATAAAGGCATAGAAAAGTCGTGGATGTTGTGAGAACAATTTTCGTGGGTGAATCTAAAAATATAAATAGCCTTGGCTAATAATTTTCTATTGAATTTGAGTTCACTATTTGCTTTTTAATAAACTATTGAGAGCAGTAACATTTATGGTAAGTTTCAAGGTTAAAGACAAGTGTAAGTTTGCATCTGTTACCAGTATTTTAAATAGAGGAGAGAGTTCGGGCAATAGGTCCACGAAATCACTCATTGGCCAACTCACACGGACTCACTCAGACTCACATTATGAGTCCGAGTCTGGATAAGCACTATTTTTGTGAGTCGAAGTCCGAGAGAGTTTGTTTGAAGAAAATTTTGGTGAGTGTGAGTCCGAGCGGGTTCGGCTTAGCAAAATTTTGGAGAGTCTGAGTCCGAGTGTGTCTAAAGCGCAAAATATATTTCTTGAGTGAGTTCCACTTTCTTTTGCCGACTTGAGGTTCCACCTAGACATTTTCACCATTACTCAGCCTTACCTAGATTCACATTTATACTCACATCCATTCATAGGTATTCCAAAGCAGTGTTTTTCATACACCGTTTCAATATTTATTAATTAGACGTTTGAATTATACAAGGGGGCGCCTTGGCAGTCCCAAACTAAGTCTTCCAGGGAATTTCTCGACTATTATATTTTAACATCTCCTTCAAGAAAAATGACTTTACTGGTTTAGAAGCACTCGGAACTCGTTTTTGAAGATGCTGTGTGAAGCGGCATTAAGAAGAGCATCGATTACATAAGATATTGGTGTTAAAGAGCATTGACACCACAATCAAAGAAGCTAATTCCATTCTGATGAACTCATGAGTTGACTCAGTAGTACTCACTCACACTCGGGTCCAGCCGTGAGTCTGAGGCTGAGTGTGTGCGGTTGAGTAATGTTTTGGTGCGTTTGAGTCTGAGTGAGTCCGGCTTAAGAACTTGTATGGGCCTGTACAAAGGCTTACAGTATTGTTAAATAAATAAATATGTGTGAACGAGAGTTTGGGTGAGTTCAGCTCAGAAAAAATTTTGTGAGTCTGAGTACAATGAGTGGAAAGTTCAATATACAAGGTGCATTTGATTTACCTGCACCAATTGAAACCGGTTCACGGCTGTGCATGCAAAGTTCAGAAATTGTGAAGCGCAAGTTCAGTGGTGCAGGCACAGTGCAACACCCAAAACGAATGACGATGTGCTGATGCAGGCCTTATTTCTGTTCACTTAGTTAACACCGTTAAGGTAACACTGACCGATGGCCAAATGATTATGCATACAGTTTATGAGGCACAAACTTCTTAGCAAAAAACACATCGTGTTAGTGGAGGCAGGTACGGTGCCTACACCAAAGTATTGCGTCGTCTGCTCAGCTGCACGCGCGGTTGCACCAAGCCGGCACTGTCAGTGTGGGAGGGGCAGGAAAATCGTGAATCAGCGCTGTACCTCTTCTGCACCTTTAGAAATGAATGGCAGGGTTCAGAGGTTGTCAATGCTGCACTGCTGAAACGAATGGCAAGACGCAGAACATCGTGAACTGGTTCACGTGGTGCAGGCAAATTGAACAGACCGATATATTTCATGAATGAGCCTGAGAGAGTTCCACAAGCTATGCCGACCTATGGTGTGGGCACATGTTTTATAAAAGCTTGAGAAACTCTTATCTAGCCTGAGTGAAATGCACAGAACAGGCACACTTCACCCACAATGATGGTGTCACATGGGAAAGATTAGAATTCATAGCCAAATGTGTGATGATGATGATGAGAGCATGTTGGTGATTTCTATAAATGCCCACAAGAACCACAAAGGCCCTCTCCTGTGGCTTAGTCTGTGCAGTATTGTTTACTTTTGTTTTTGTCACAAATAATTTCTGTCCTGGTACAACTTTTTTTTTTTGGTCCAGCTTAATGGAGCTATTTGCTATTGTGTCATTACTTACACTATGCGAATTCAGAAATGTCTTCAAAAGTAGTTACAGAAGTTCCATAGGAAACTACAGGTTTTCCCGCTCACTTTGATCCAGTGGCAGCTTAGATAATCTGCACGCCATTGAAATAATCTGAGCGCCAACCTCTTTAATCCATGTGCCAAACATTTAATCCAAGCCCCAACATATTTAATCCAAGTGCCAACTCAATCAGGCCTCGTGCCAGTGATTTTAATCCAAGTGCCACCATGTTTAATCCAATTGCCAATGGCTTGAATTCAGGTACCAGTCAGTTCAATTCATGCACAAAAAGCACAATACGGGGCGTGAAAATGGCAATGCATTTGAAATGCAGTTTCTACAATATAAAATACTATAGTCGGAAAGTAGAATAAATCATTATTATTAGTATTCGCCGCTAGTATTCAAGGAAACGAAAATTCCGTGGTTCGCTTGAGCCATGTTTGCAGTGCTTATACTATGCTATGTACAAGTTTGTAGATGAGTGCTTGGCCCGGGTGGAGTCATTTTAATAGCAATGAAAGAAAAAAGCAAGGATATTTTGTGTTCGTCAACAAAGCTCATAATTAGATTTGTATAGCATTACATGTCTGGGCCAGGTCATGTAATGCGGCAGACATAATATTGTTATTGGAGTGCCGGGATGCATAACAAGATATGAAGAGCTTAACTGTGGGCAGTGATGAGAAGAAACAGGTACATGCTCAATAAATTAGGGCAGAGCAAATTAGAAATCATTCAAGAGGCTTTCGTCCTGCAGGGCACATAAGACGCAAACTCGTGACCCTGATGTGGAAAACAGAAGTCATATTTTATATTCATATTAGTTATCTTTTATTAAAACAAAATTATGTGTATTCGATGAACGCGTGTTTCAAGCAAACACGCTTCAGGAATACTAGCGTTGTCTTTTTATATGAAAACAGGAGTTTCTCTTTTGATGCTAACTTAATTCCAAATGAACCGAAACAAATGCAACTTGAGTTTTAAATGGTTGTTTCCGATTTCAAGAACGAATGAATATCAAATCAAATCAAACTTTATTTATTTACCAGACAAAAACTGGAGGGTCGCCAAGGCTAAAAGCCTTGAGAAGGGCTTGACAAAGGCCCTGGTGACCATCTGTCTATCACCGTTATCACCGGGCTGAGCAGACGACTGCGAATGCCTCAGCGAATAAGTAGCCAAAAGCCGTCTGCTTAGCAGACGACACGAATCTATGCATATGGGATGGTGTACATGGTTAGCCAGAATAATGCAGTAGCGACGAACCATACACTGACTCTATGAGAAAATACTCTTAGTACCCATAAATGCAATGAACACACACTGTTCTTTTTTTATTTTGAAGCTATGACACCAAAATGTGAGGAGGAAATAGCAATGCGCACTTCATTTCGTAAGCGCAAGCATGTATAGGTGAAGGAAAAGTTCTTCCTGTGACTTCATGTTTACGTTATTTTCACATTTATACTGTATAAACCGGCAAACTAGTGTTTCTAGTGTGTGAATTAAAATGACTGGCACTTTAATTAGTCATTGGCAATTGGATTAAACTCACTGACATGCGGCCTCATTGAGTTGGCGCTTGGATTAAATGTTTGGCCCATGGATTAAATAGCTCGGCGCTCAGATTATTTCAATGGCAAGCAGATTATTTAAGCTGGCACTTGGATTAAAGTGGGCGGGAAAACCTGTAGTTCAGATACTGAATTATATTCAAGCCACGCATTGAGCACTGGCCTCTACATTTTCTTCACTAGTTGCTCTTGTAAGTTTGTGTTAACAATGCTATTGTAGAGAATTGGGATGGCATTAATATATAGCAATTCACTGTGCACAAAATTTACAATTTTGTGCTTACTTTCTTACTTACTGGTTGGCCTCCAAAGCAGAGAGGATGGGCTTCCTTGAGGAGCTTGAAAGCAGCCAGGTAGCCATCGGTGCTCTACTCCTTGTGAATTAGTACTGCGAGTGGGACAGCACCAGCCTTGGTCGCAGTCAGCACCACTGTTACTGTGCATTTGGTGGTGTCGCATGAGGCAGTCGAATCAACAAAGACGATCTCCCTTGCCAGCTCGAGGTTATGAGCTCGTCGCATGATGAGGGTAACCACGACCACTGCCCAGCAGGCACTGCTGCCACCACGAGTCTATCTATCTATCTATCTATATCTATCTATCTATCTATATCTATATCTACTATATCTATCTATATCTATCTATCTATATCTGTCTATCTATCTATATCTATCTATATCTATCTATCTCTATCTATCTGTCTATCTATCTATCTATCTATCTATCTATCTATCTATCTATCTATCTGTCTGTCTGTCTGTCTGTCTGTCTGTCTGTCTGTCTGTCTGTCTGTCTGTCTGTCTGTCTGTCTGTCTGTCTGTCTGTCTGTCTGTCTGTCTGTCTGTCTGTCTGTCTGTCTGTCTGTCTGTCTGTCTGTCTGTCTGTCTGTCTGTCTGTCTGTCTGTCTGTCTGTCTGTCTGTCTGTCTGTCTCAAGCCCTGCCGCGGTGGTATAGTGGCTAAGGTACTCGACTGCTGTCCCACAGGTTGCGGGATCGAATCCTGGTTGCGGTGGTGGCATCTATCTATCTGTCTGTCTATCTCTATCTATCTATCTAGCCGCTTACGTCTGGGTGCTCTCGTGAAAATCTCCTTAACTTGGTCGGAACCTAAATTAATATGAGAGGGTTTGATGATTATGACACGCTGGTCAAAACACAAATAACATTATATGCATTGTTAAACACTTCTTGTTAAACAGTTAAACAGTGGCACATACCTTGCCACAGCTGTTTGACACTTGGTATCTACCCAAAAACGACGAGAACACACATGGGTCATTGTAACGCATGAATGTTAAGGGGCTCTGAAACACCTTTTTAAGTAACCATGGAATGGATTCACTAAAAGAGCTTATTGCCTCACGAATTCAACGCTGCAAAAATTTTAAGAATACGTCCAGTATGAGCGGACTCGCAAAGATTTGTCATGCTGCAATCGCATTCGCTCTGCTCTCATCCCGGCGAAAGCT
This sequence comes from Rhipicephalus annulatus, assembly GCA_013436015.1. Taxonomy (NCBI): domain Eukaryota; kingdom Metazoa; phylum Arthropoda; class Arachnida; order Ixodida; family Ixodidae; genus Rhipicephalus; species Rhipicephalus annulatus. The sequence goes on along the minus strand of WOVY01012314.1, from coordinate 17,407 downwards.
CTGGGAGCTAAGCCGAGGGAGGGTATGGCATGGGCAAAAAAAAAAAAAAGTCACATGTGCCTTTTGTCATTGAAAACTTTCTCTTTGTTTTTTTTTTTTCGCGTTGAGTACATGGTCTTTTCTGTGTGATCGTGAGCGCGCGTGGGGACAAGTTGCGGCCTCTCGCGGCGATCCCTGTAAGGACCGAAAGCGCCATGTTAAAATCAGCGAATGGCTCATAGATGGCCTTCGAATGATTTTTCAGCTTCCTTCATCATTTGTTGAAACGAGAGAAAGCAATTTTTAGCTGACTTTGGTCATTTATTTATTGCAAATTCCAAGCCGCGTGCTGCACTATAATATTTGGTCCGTGTGTTCTCGGGAGCCTCTTCTACCAAATGGCAATTTTCTGGCCATGCTCAAAAAGTGTTGCAGGGCCTCTTTAAGACAAAACGGACAGCGGCATCGTTTACTCGACAAACACAAAGAAAAATGTCAGGGTGCGAGCAGGGCCCCGCCCGCGGTGGTCTAGTGGCTAAGGTACTCGGCTGCTGACTTGCACGTCGCGGAATCGAATTCTGGCTGCGGCAGCTGCATTTTCGATGCAGGCAAAAATGTTGTAGGCTAGTGTGCTCAGATTAGGGTGCACGTTAAAGAACCCCAGGTGGTTGGAATTTGCGAAGCCCTCCACTACAGCGTCTCTCATAATCATATGATGGTTTTGGGACGTCAAACTCCACATATTAATCTATCAGGGTGCCAGCAGGAGTCGAACCCAAGCATAATGCGAGGCAATCGAGAATTCTACCACAGAGCCATGCTAGATCTCGGAACTATTTTTCAAATAGACCGTAATGTTCGTAAAACGTCAAATGTGGTTGCAGTGCTGGCTATGCAATCTCATAAAGATTACATATTTACTCCTATGCTACAACCTTTATGCTGTGTAAACGTGCATTGTAGTTAGGTGCCATGCGCAGAAGTGGATTTATGTACCAGTGTCCAGGGCTACCATCCTAGCAAGCACAAACCCTTCATATCAGCTTATCACTTCTGGTGTTGCTAATACTCATGTTACTGATGGCACCATTGTGCAAGTGCAAACAACTGGTTATAGAAACATCTGCAACTGTTCAATACGCATCTGTTCCTGCAACATTTGTACATATATTTAGCATCATTTCATAACACGTCGCTGAATAAAAAAATTACAACACGGCCACCTTCCCTTTGCATGCTTCACATAATGTGAAGTCTCAAAGTATATGGGATCTGCTGAATTTTTTTTTGTTAGTTTCGCATCTGTCAAATAAGGTGTTCTCTGTTTCGGCTCTACTTCTCAGTCTTCAATGGTATGGCGCCAGGACCAGGATAAGATAGGTTTAAGATACCTGACCATCTTCCTGAACAGTGAGAGCAATCGGTGCCACCAAGCTAGGCGGAATGTGCCGCCATGCGAACGAACAGGAAGGAAGCGGAGCAAGCTGTTCAGAGAAACATATCAAGCCGTTCATCCAGTGATCAATATATGTCATAATTCAGTGTTCGTGGGGCTATGTGTCTGTGGTACAAACTGGGCGGTGCATCAGTTATAGGCCTCGCAAACGTGTCAATTCATGTAAAGATTGGTGTTTGTAGTAATTTAGCCACACATTGTGCTAGGCATGGCTGCAGCATGCCTTCGTCTGTCGGATGTTACAGTCCTAAAATGCTGTTGTCAAAGGCTCGCACGGGAGATATTTGAGGCTTTTGCCATCCATCAAAGGGGCCATAGATGTGTGAGCACTCCGCTACTTAATCTGTTTGAAAAAAACAATCAATTTGATGTGACGCACATGATTGAAGATTTGTAATCTAACCATTTTTTTTTGTATCCGTGTATTCTTGAATTTGTTGATTAAAATTTCAGTTGGCATTCAGCGCCCATTTTTGTATCGCCTTCCTTTGTCCCGTTCTTGCGCTTTACGCTTCTTTTCTTTTTTTGTTTTCTCCCAAGTTTAAATGGCCTCTCTAGATTGACCTGTGTGGCTGACACTCTGTACAGCTCTGGTTGCTGCTGCTGTCATGCTTTCCGAAATTTCAACACTTCCTTTAATGACATTTACAACTAATCCTTTCAAGTAACAGCCAAGAAGAACAAAATGCCTTTGACAAAGATAAATACTTACATTGAAACATAGGCCGGCCAGTATGAGGCATCTCATCTATTTTTTTCATGTTTTATATTTCACAATTTGTTTCCATGGGCTGACTCGCGAGCTTCATTAATGCTGGTTCCCTGTGCATTGATGCTGATGCAACGTGTCAGTTGGTCTAGATTGCCAACTTATGCCTTGAACCAAAAACCTTTTAAAAATAAGTCAGTGTCACTTTCAAAGAAAATAAATAACGTTTTTGTTATTTCTTTTATCTGGTGATGTATATGTTCTTCTTTCCCCCTTTCTTTTTCATCATTTTGGTTTTCCTATCAATCTGATCTGGTTTTCTGGTTTTGCCACTTGAAACTCCGACCACCTGTGCACATCTTGGGCTTTAAGTTTGCCATACTCAAGGTTACTCCAAGTATGTGATGTTTCTGATTTCACAGGAACATAAATTCATTAAAAAGTTGTGGGTTTCAAAGTAAATACATCATTTAAATGTATGCTCTGACTGGCAGGTGCAGTGTACAACCAAGCCACTGGCATGAGTCACAAGTAGATGAGGCTTTGTGCTGAATGTGTCTGTAATTTGTCATAGCTACAACTTCACCATTCACACATTGAAAATTAGTGCTTATGAATACTGTTTTACGTAGAGGACAGATTCTCCAACAAGGCTAGACATACCTTGAGCTGCATACAAAGAAGCCTTTTCCTCCAGTTTCAGCTCTGGGTCGATGTAAGTACCACCAAAACAGGCCTCCCTCCAAACGCTGTGCCAGTGGTAGACCGTTCTTTGAGGCGGATTTAAGGCCGCATTGGCCAGCTTTGCAGGGCCATCATCTTCCATAGAGAGCTTACTCTCATGCAGTCTCCTTGCTTCACTAGGGGTCATGCCTTCGCTGAAGTAACGGAGGAATGTTTGCCTTGTTGACCTGGTGCCGCAACGTAGCCGCAGAGCATCCGCTGAGTCGGTGCTGTGGCTGTGCCTGTCGTCGATTCGTATAACTGCAGAAAGAGGCACCTCTCTCTGCAGATACTTGTCCCTGCGTTTGGTGTCAAACGTGGCCAGCTTTATTTTTACATAAACTTTGGCCATGCACTTGGCATTGCGTGGGCCACTCTTCTTGTTCTTTGTGTGATGCTGGCAGCGCCAAATTTTGTGAAAAGCCATCCTGCATGACACACATGGGTGCAAATGGGGATAAGCTCTTTCATAATGCACTGCTTTGTAAAATATAATTATCTAAGTAAGAATAACTAGAAGTACAAAACTCTTTTCACAGTTGCACTGCTGTAATAGCTATGCTTTTATCACATTTGCTGCTGGCTGCTCGTATGTTGTATTCTGTGCAATGGCATGGCACCGTACGATTGTATGAGCACCATATGAGTGGTTGTCGCACATCTCACTGGGGAAGCCCAGAGGTGCTTCAGCCGCCATGCCATCATGAAGATGATGGTAGTGTTGAACAATCGTTTGGCTCGGTGCATGCCAGGAAAGGACTCTGTCTGTACAGACTGTTGACTGAAAGCAACAAAGAATTATTCAATACTCACAATAACCTTTAACTTCACCAATTATGACATATTTTGAACTCCACAACTTAGTGAATATTTTTTTGCCTGACTTGACAATGTGTTAAATAAGTTGTAGTTGGTATTGTTTGCGACGGTCCCCTCTTCCCCTCCCGAGCCAGAAAAAAAAAAAGAGGCATCTAGAATTTGTGGCAGAATTGCATAGAGACGGGCACAATATGAACGTGACATTAACATCAAGTTGGGTATTTATACCAAGAGCCTGCTACAACACATGGCAAGTTCAGCTACCACCCTTTTCAGCATCGCTAGTTAGGCCAATACATGTAGCTTTTGCAGAGCCTGCTAGGTGAAATGACACATCATGTTGCAATCTATATGCACCAAGCAAAGTTTTATGGTAGGGCACATGCTTCGGTGCTGAAGTTGCCACATTCAAGATACTGCAGTGTGCGCATGTCATTGCAGTAGTGCAAGACTGGTTGCAGCAGGCAAAGTTTCCGAACAGATGGTGGTTATACATGAATATTGTGAGCTCAACCAAGAGCTAGGTGGCTTTTGTCAATTGCCTCTTCATTATCATTAGCTCAAGCAAATAATCTCTGTTGAGTATTCAGTTATTGAGTTAAGATGGCTTGTTGGGCAAGTTGGTATATAGTCTTGGTGGGAACCCCAGCAGCATCAACAGAATGCAGAAGCAACCAAGGCAAAAAAAGACAGGGACAGGAAGGACGCTAGGCTGCCAAGTGGCGTGTCTACTACACTGTTGGTATTCCCACCTAGATGTTATTGGCCTGGAGAGATTTTAGGACTATGCAGCTCTTATCTGTGTTGTTCAATGAGCACTAAAATTTACAGCAGTAACTTAGAGACCCTGCTACATCTTTCAAGTAGTCATCTAATGGCTATTTAAAGGAGTTCATTGTCGTACGAATCGACTGCCGCAACAATTTTCAGTGTCAAGTATGGGCAGAGTTAATGGGGTTGGTCGTGTTTTTAAGTGCTTTCTGTACTAGCGAGTGGGCTGAAAGCTACACAAGCATGTATAAAAAAAAGGCAAGATTAGGCACACCTGTTCGCCAGCGCGCGTCGCTTTTTTTTTTTTTCTGGGAATGCTAAGCTACTTGCAGCGCGAGCGAGCGAACATTGCCGCATTTTGTGATGGCCGTGGTAACATTGCCCATCACGGGGTGTCAAATCAGCCAGTGGCTGTCCACTTTGAGTTTATGGCACGGTTAGGTTGACGGCATCATTGGGGGGAGAGAAGAATGAACGATTTAAAGGTGTTTAAGAATTGTAAATTCTGTTTCACGTGCTGCGCTATGTTTGGCTCACATGCCCTGAGGAGCCTAGACTACCGATTGGCAGCACAATTGAATATGATGCGCTAGTAGGCGCGTAGAGGACACGGGACAGAGCGCATTTTTTCGCCATGGTGAAAAATGGTCGAGCACTCGTGTTTTGATCGCCTACCACTTTTTTTTTTTTGCCGAAAGACCGTGAAAACGTCTTGGCGCACGCTCAGCGTTAATTGTGCCTCTTCTGTCGAAATGTTTCAGTATGTAGCAGTTTTCACATCTCGGCGCCATTGCCGCAGCAACCTCATCACCGCAAATGGAGCTGCCGCCATGACATCAATAAAATCGCCTTGTAGCGCGGCGCGGAATTTCGAAACTATGATTTCAGCTGTAAGCCCTGTGTAAATGATTGCTCAAACGGCTGTAGTGCAGTAAATGGCATCGACAAGGCAAACCCAGCTTTCCCCAGCACTCTGGACGCGGCAGACAATCCAAGAAGTGTTGGTCCGTACGCTGTACGCGTCCATCCATTCATTGACGGCGTCTTCGTCGGCCAAGTTCGATCGGAACACGGACCCGTGTTCAGTAGACTGCTGGTCATCTCTTACGACCTCAAGTGGCTGACGCATCTCCTCCATTGTGCCTCGATATTGTGCAACAACGCGATCGGCACTCGTACAAACTTGACGGTCATAACCACAGTGGTAGGACGAACTTCGTGGAGCGATCGCCTTCGTGGAAACCACGTTGACACGACCCAGTGGTCTGACGTCACCGCCAATTCAGCATGTACACTGTGGCCAGTGATGTTTCGTTCTACGCCGAAGAATTTGCGGTCATAGACATAAAAATTCCCTATTTCGGGAATTTTTCCCTGTTAACGTTGACGAAAGTTCCAGCATATTTCCCTGCATAACAGTACTCATTTCCGCCCTCATCTACGCAAACACTATAATTACACGTGTATGACGTACTGGCCACTTTTGAAATCATGACTAGCCCACCCGCTGCCGCACAACAAAGCCATGGCATATTCATTCATATAGTGAGAGTACACTGCACATTGCGGGCTTCAAGTCTAACACCAATAATGAACTAGAAATCGCTCCGCGTATAACAAATCTCAAGGGTTCTGCTAGCGTGGTGCATGCACCAGAACCGATAACAGCAGATGAAGGCGCACTGTGACCGCTAATTATCGGTCGTCATATGAGAATTTAACCATTCCTGAAATACCCTGCAATATTGCGAAGATTTCTTTTGGCTCAAAATGACAGGCGAATAATCCCCGATAAAACAAAAATTTCCTGCACGGAACATCACTGAGTGGCTGCGCCTGTGAGACATACTTCACCGTGTGTAACCGCTTTGAAAGGTGGTTTCACTGCCGCATAGGTTCTCTGTGCGGTGAAACCAACCACTTTGGGGATATTCGCAATGCCGTGAAGCGACCTTTCAAGACTGAGTTAGGTTATAGTGCCTGCAACCCTGTTAATTTTAAACAGCGAAGTTCATTGGACATTTGTATTTATAGTGGGATCATATCATAACATCCATCTATATTAAAACACTTGTGGGCTCTTATCGCAATAAGAACAAAAATTTATTGAGAAAACTGAGTTCATGTGTGCTAAAAAAAAAAAATCAAGCAATGCTTTATACCGCACGGCACTAGCAATGAGGTGGCACCTCGCTTCCAATTTTCTTTGTCTATTTGAATAGAACCATTATATGCATCATTTATAAATTTGTTGTACTGTTCTTGGGTCATTTATTCTCAAATTGTATATTCTGAATTTTCTTTGTTTTGGAAATTTGGGGTATACAGTGTTTTTATTTCATAACTTGATAAGACAGATGCTTGGGCTAGTTGGTGATAAGGATTCAACATATTTGTACAGCACAAGACTACGAGTAGTTACGATGTAACTACAGAAGAGACAAGGACAGAAAGAGCGCTGACAACTGAAATTTTATTAACGAAAATGCTGGAAATATATACTCATGACGGAACACCACCGCGCAATGTATTGCATCACAGCAAGACAATCATCATCTCATTATATGGTTACAATGCCACAGCTCAGCACAAGTTCACAATCAATTGTGTCAAAGCCAGAAACTCGCTTTCTTTTTTAGTCAGAGCAAGCGAAGGCATGCTGATACATCGATCACCCAGCATTTGCATTTCATTGGCCTTCATAATTTCTCGTGTTAGCTGCTGACGGTGTTTGGCTACAACAGTGCACTTTTCGAAGTGTTGGAGGGCCCTATTAAGTTTAAAAGCTTGTTATATGGGCCAAGTAGGAAACCTTTAAACACAATTATTTCACTGTGTACAACTTGCAATGTAGTCATATTTAAATCATACATTTAATAGAAACTTGCTTCCACTTTGCTTCAACCCAAGGTAGCATAAGTCAGAAAAACTTGTGGAGCTTGCTCAGACTCGGACTCAATAAACATTTTTGGGAGCCGTACTCACTATCACAAAAATTTGTTCAGCTGGACTCGCTCGGACTCACTGTCTTTTTCGACCACAATGCCAGTGCTTTTTAACATCGAAATTTCACGTAATCGATGTTCTTCTTGGCACCTTTTCATATGGTGCCTTCGAATACGAGTTACGAGTGCTCGTAAACCAGTAAGGTCGTTTTTCTTGAAAGAGATGACAGCGCAATATATATTCATCACCAACTTTTTTTTTATTAAATGTATGTAAGGAGAGGTTATCACCAACTTCCTTTAGTTGTCAATGGTTAGGGAAAGGTCGAGGCCTTCCACCATGTAATTCATGCCACTGATCAATAAATATTCAAATAGTATATAAAAGACACGGCTTTGAAATATGTGAGCATTGACGCGAGTATGAACGCTGATCTAGGTAAAGCAGATAGTAATACTGAAGACGAGTAGGTATGACCATAGCTTGGCAAACAAAAATCGATCTCAGATTCCCTCAGGAAATGTAACTTGCACTTTGGACTCGCTCGGACTCAGAAACACCAAAATTTTCCGAGAGACGGACTCATTTAGACGCACACTCACAGAAATGTTAACTCGTTCTGAGACTAGCGTCTCGATCCGAGTTAGAGTGAGTAGACTCTGAAGTGAGTTCACTAATATCTACAAGAAAGAGACATTCCTGGTATAAGAGCAAAAAAGGACACTGCTAAGAGGCGAGGAAATTACACAAGCGCATGTGATATTCGTACAAGCCTAATTCTTATTCGTAAAAATTTTAAAGTTAATTGGATCATAATAAAAATGCTTGATTTAAATGATTCAACCAAATTACTACTTTTTCAACCTCACATAACTATTTGCCCATCACTAAACCTTGCAGTTCTTGCTTCTTCTGGCTGTTTTGGACAGGTGCGTGGAAGAAGTTGTGGCCGAAAATCACATGCATGTTTTCTGACAGGGCGAACTGTTGGAGGCCTATATTTTTCAATCAAATGTTGAATGGTAGAACTGAAGATTACCAAGCATATACAAGCTGTCTTGTCAGGTTCCATGCATATTCGGAATTCGCTGCGAGGAGGGCTCGTTATATGTAATGAATTTGCAGTATTTCTAGTGCAATGAAGCTGTAATATTGTGGTACAATTTTTTTAAAGGGACTGTCTACTGCACAGAACTTTTTGCTTATTATGGTGAAAATGAGAAGATTGTTAATCTCATCAGCACCAATGAGCATGTTTTTGTACCATATAAAAGGGGTAGTTTTGATGTTGAAAATCTACAAAGCAACTGCTGGCATCATTCAGCAGCTATGTGGTTCTATTTATCCACACATAAATGCTCGCAAGTAGGCTGATTTTGCTTAAAAACAAACATGTTTAACTTGAAATTGCATTTCATTCCCTTGAGGCAACTTTAGACTGCACAAGAGAGCACTTTTGCTTGTTTTATCACGCGTTCAGAGGCACCGTGGCACTGCCGGCGAGACGGTCGCGTGCTTGCCTACGGCGGAAAAAAGCGAGTGGTGCGTCTGGCGCCGCTCTCAACAACAACAAAAAAAAAGTCTTTGGCAAGTATTAGCACAACTGATTTCAGTAAATTTTCAAACCTTGCCCGTGGGTCCAGTGTCATCTAGTAATGTTGCGCGAGCCTTTGTGCTTAAAGTGCACAACAGTACTTACCAAAGTTCTAACATTGGAGAACATTTTGCCATCACGTTTCGCTTAATCATGTTGCCCATGCTGGCTCTCATCCCATATGCAACGCAGAACACCTAAACACAACTGCAAGACAGCGGGGACATTCTGCTGTTTTGTGAAGGACATTTCATGTTTGTTTTAGTTGCATGCACACTTGGCAGGAGTAAAACCACTACAGTTCGTTTCACAAGTGCTGGCGTACCAGTGTTGCAGGAACAAACTCTTCCCCTCAACTGTGGTGGTTTTTGAGGCTAACTAAACAAAGCTGGAGAAACTTCGGTAATACATTATCTGACAATTTCCATGCTTTATACGACCAGAACGGTGTATGTAGTATTATTGGTGAAGGCCTTGCAAAAACTGCACACGGTTTCAGTTTTAGACTTTCACACCACTGTGATCACGTCCACCAGCCATCGTTCCGGGCGTTCATCACTCCGATGGAAGAAGACTGAACGCAGAATAAAAAAATTTTTTCCGAGGATTTCTACACACTCGCCAGAGAAGCCGTTGGAATGTTGGACACTTCAGACGTATGCTTTTTATTGCGATACAAAACAGCAAAGCAGTGGAGGACTATCATAGTCACTTGAAAGTGAAAGACTTACTTGGGGTGCTGCCTTGCATTCTGGCCTTCAGAGCTTGCATTTGAATGACTAAATTACTTATGAGCCCAGACTCGGAGAGGACACTGCACTTGTTTGCGCTTGTTTCATCATGAACCTTTACCAACACGCCCAACTGGCAGTCATCCTACATACTTATGAGCGCTAAATAAAGCTAGAATAGATTTATCGTCATTGTACCCTACCCACCAGAAGCTTCAGATGGTCTCGTCTAGCCTCTCGATGCCCGTGGGGTGTGTGAAAAATGATGCAAACAGACAGTTTTTATTTCACTTGTGTATTTGCTTACTTGTAAATAATAAAATCACCAATGTTCATTTTCATGAGTTTGGTACAATAAGGACATAATAGTAACACGCCGTTAATACGAAATAATTGAACTCTTTTTTTTTTCTTGCAAATGGTGCTTTCATTCCTTATTGAGCCACCTTTGCTGCTTTCTCAGCGCACAAGCTCCACCATCCATTGCCGCGCACCCCCACAAGGCAGTCCTACATGCCCATGAAGCATAGAAAAATGTGAGCCATGTTAACTCAATACTGTGTGCCCACAGTTGACATGCATCTCCATGTGCAGTACCCTATAGGTGTGCTGCTTGCCGAAAATATATCTGGTAAGCTTAGTGATCAAAATGTCATCGACAATACACTTCTCATGGTGTTGTATGCATTATGTCTTGGGGTCCTCTTTATTGTGCTGCTTGTGTGCTTCTCTGTGTGTTCAATTTCCTGCCTTCTTTTTGACTTGTACTATAGTTCTGATACATCTAGGATTGCTGACTGTTTCCATTTCCTCATATTTCCTTGCAAAGTTCTGAGAAACTAGAATAAAAATTTACTTGAAAGCAGGTCACAGAACTCGATACTTAAAAACACTTTGGTATCTTTCCTACTTGCAGGCTGGCCACCAAAAACAGTGTGAACCTCGGTGCTAAAGGCTTGAATGCCACTGGGTTGTAGTGCCACCAACAGCAAGGGGATCGCGTCGTGATGGAAGAAGGGGATGCGCGTGATCACATGCGATGCAGCAGCAATACTGGCGCGAGGGGGACAGAAAATAAAGAAAACATTGGTTGTGTAAAACCTGTCGAGTCTTTTTCTCACATGTGCTACACAAGGTATACTAACGTTCTCCTCATTGTGGACATGTACTGTGATAGGGACAGCAGCTGCCTTTGTGTAGTATTTCTGAATGCTTTGTTGTTGTTACTAACACAAAGCTGTCACATAATTTAACCTTTTACTTCACTAAAATTATAAATGAACTGTAATAATTACAAGAGCAAGCCTAAAAATGTTGATACTTCATGTTACTTTGCCTGAAAAATGTTAGTTTTTGAAGCATGAAGTTGGTTTTGTTTAATCCCAAACAAGCGAACTCCACTTCTTAAAGGAGTGCTAACCCCTGATGTCCGACTAAGTTGGCATAAAAAGGACTGAATCATCGGCTTTCAGTGCTTGCAAGGAATGCTGGGTGAATGTCAACCGTTTGACAAGCTATGTACACAATTGTGTACACCCCTTGATTTTTCTATTTATATATGTAGGGGCTAAGAAACATCAAAATATATTGACTTTCTAATCTCTTTATTTAGCTTCAATTTGCAGCATACAGTTGCATATTTATTTTTATTTTATTTACTCTCGAAATCCTTACGGTATTAATAGAGGGGACTGGTTACGAAGTAGACAAGGAAAATGCAGCATGAAAAGTTACTAAACAAAGAATAAACTCATCATTACACAATGTTAGCTGTGTAAGGACAACAAACACAATACATAATTCAGCCTGTAAATACAGAATGTTAGTTAGTCTATTTTGGATAATTACAGAATACTGAGTAAAGTTTATTGGAAAACAATTACTAATAGTGACATGTCTTCAGGTAGTTGGTTTCAATGTACCAATGTACAAGATGAAAACACTGGGAGTTGCATAATGCGATGCCAACCTTATGACGAGGTCACTGCAATGGAATATGTACTGAGGATTCAGGATTAGTTGGTCATGCGGGGTGGTATGACAGAATAATTCGTGAAATGAAGCCATATAGGATATTTACCAAGGGGGTGCAAAAGAAGCAAGGCTTCGGCTGGATTTCATTTAAGTTATACCAGCAATGCAATTACAGTGACAAGGTTTCAAGCGGATGGAGTTATTCTGTACAAACAAGTGAATCAAGTTGTCGTGGCAAGGGTCTCGCACAGACGAGGCATATTCAAGTTTGGGACATAATAATGTTTCATATAGGAGTAGTTTTAGTGTATATCGGAGTTTTGAGAAGGTGCAATGTATGTAGCCTAACTTGTAATCGGCATTATTAGTAACATATTCAGTGTGAGGTGCCTGAGGTAAGTTCAATGAGATAAGAACACCTAATGATTTATATGAGTTGACCCGATTGCGTAGGACATTTACCTAGTATGTTAGCAAGATGTCTGCATATCTTCTTATGCACGTTTGCTTACAGTTACGCATGTTTAAATCTATTTGCCATGTGCTGCACCAAGCTGCTACAGTGTTGAGGTAAGATTGGAGAAATGAACTGCCATTACCACTAGTTATTTTATTGAAAATTACGCAGTAATCTAAAAAACATTAATGTTTGAAGAAGTTGAAGATTACAGGCTCAAGGGCGGCGTCGGGTATCTTTTTTGGCATTGGAGCTGGGTTCATGGCTTGATGGGGGCACCCAGAACATAAAAGAAACCACCTCCACCAGATGTCGCATAGTTGTGATATGGACTAAGGCAGCAGGCAGCACTTCCAAGATGAAATTTTTTGTTTGGCCATACTTGTGGCCGAGAAACAAGGTCAAAGACTACAGTAAAGCACAAGTTCGGTTTCTTTTTGAATGCACCTCGTATTATGCCGCTATTTTTGTTGCAATAGAATATCGAGTGCCCTGAAGTGTCAGTTTCACACAAGTACATACAGTTCTTCGTAGGTGGTATCTGAAAGGGCTAAGAGAGCAGTTCACTTTTATTACTTTTTTTCTTCTCACAAGAAACCCTTGCACCATTTGGGCCATAGCCCAATCATTCGCAAAGTTTGAGATTAGGTAGTTTGTATGACGAGACCTCAATGTCGAGGTGTTTCATGCATTTGGCACTGTAGTCACTGCCTGCATTGCTTCATTTATGGTGCTGGCAACAGTGCTGTCACCAGGGATATTTTAGGGGGAGAGAGGAACACATGCTCAGTACAGTACTTGCAACAACCCTGAATGGCAGTGAAAAATTTGTGCAAATACACATGCCAGTCATGAAACGTATGAACATCGATACTTGTATAATGCCTTGCTGAATCGAAACTTCGTATAGAGATTAAATAAGAGGTGTGAGCATAACATTTCACAGCTCTGCATTTGGATATCTTCGCACTTTTCGAAATTTATATTTCGGGCTTCTGGATTTATAGATGTCCACATCTCTTTGAGAAACATAAACTAGTATGCCAGCAGTCGTCAAGCTTCTAATCTTCATAACTGCAAAAATATTAGAAATGTATGCAAAGGAATAAGCTATCTTTTATCCTCAATGCCAAAAGACATAATAAACTGGGTGTATTATGCTGTGTCTATAGGTGCTATTATGAATATTTTCATAGCATTACAAAGACTTAGCATCGATGTGTACAGCTGACTGAAATGCGTGGCCTCCACATTAGACCAGCAGCTTATATTGGCAAGTATTTTTACATTTTCAAGGCCACTTGTGGCAGCCTCGGTTGGTCTAATTTTGTTCAGAATGCTTCTTCAAAATTAAGAAATGTATTGCTTTTTTTTTACAACAGCTTATAAGTCTTACAGGTGGTTTACTATTTCCTCTGATTTTAACATTACATTGCAGTGAAACGCCAAGTTCATAGGCTGAAGAGGTGTATAGGCATTTTAGACAACTCGTGCAAGAGCTTTCAGAGCTTCGCAGAAAATAGACATTGCTGGCATTAACCGATATATTTGCCACCTTGCCTGTGAAGGCTTTGCAAAACAATTTCCAGAATATATTTGCCTTTGCTGCATTTTCTACCTGGCATATGCTGTGTTGCAAAAGGCAGTTGAACTATTTGCTGCATTGAATTCAATATCTGTTTCTAAAGTGTATACTAATGAATTGTAAAGTCTTATTGCATCTTATAATCCTTGCACAAATCAGGCAGTCATATGCACGGATGTTTATTTGAACAGGTACATGCGTAAGGACCGGCTCTCACCTATACAAGGTTGGATGATGAGGGGTATAAGCAAGCAATGATCCTGTGATACTTCGAATGGCATTTCACCAGCAAAGCGTTGTTTTTAAATGATGCAAAAATAAAACAAGGTGTAATTGCAAGATCCTGGGTGACTTTTATGGTTTCATAGTTTCCTAAAAGTAACTCTGGCACTGCAGTCGTTTAGTTGCCATGGGAATGATGGATACTTCACAGATTTGCCTAGTTTTCGTGTTTGCAGGCTTCCCATGCACTTGTGGCTGTGTTTATAGCTATGCATTGATTTTAAACCTTTGCTAAACTTTGTCTTGTGGCAAAGCGAATTCAGGCCACACGGAGCTAAAAGAACGAACATTAGACACATTCGTGTACTACCCATCCCTGCCATGCTAGCTGAAGTGCTGTGCGTTGCAGCTGCCACAGACACTAGCATCAAAGTTCTCTATGTTTCATTCAAGCATGGTCTATGCTTTAGAACATCCTCCAGTGTATCTCTATGCATGGTCTGCACTCCTGCTTTTATTTCAATTTCATGTGACGGCTATGTGGCACTTGTGGCCAGGTATGTTTATTTTTTACTTGCCATCAAGTTTGCATGACTGCTTGTTGGACAAGGGCGGGTTGTAGAAAAAAAAAGAGAAAAACATCACGTCGAGGTGCTCGGTCGCATATTATAAAGTTGCGCGTGCCCTCACAGCTTCACCGCATTACACATGCATGTTGCACTGAAGCGCCAAAAAAGAAAAGAAAGCACGGGCGCTTTTTTCTGCAGGACGCACCAGAAAAATTTTGTTTTTGTTCGAACCTTACTTGCGCCGATAGGCAATATTTAATCAGCGGCGTTCTTTTGCCTTAACGATGGCGTATTAGCTTGTCCGTGTAATATATCAAGGAGGCGTTGAATATATGAACGGGCGAGGCCGGAAGCTTTACTTTTTTAAGCCGCACAATGGTGTTTGGAAGGTCTTCGTGTGGCATGGCACGTTCCTATTTATAATGCGTAGCTTAGAAGTCAGTGCTGAGCATCAGCTAAAGCTAATTAACCCTGAAGTGACGACCGCGACGTAGCGGAGTGTGATTTTTCCGAATCCCCCTTTCTGACCAGCGACGAGGCAAGGCTTGCACAAGTACGTGATCGCGTCGTTTTGTGTTGATTGCATACGACTTAGTAAACATCCAAACTTACATCGTTGATAACAGGCCGGCAAAACGTTGGGCAGAGCGAGGAGCGCAGCGCAGCGGCGATACAAGGCGCGCGCACTGCTTGAAACATGAACGATTGCGAGATGTCAATCGTAGAGGGTTTTCCTTTTCTTGATCACATCGTTCCAGTGCCCACTTGCGTCGTGAACGAGCCGGCTTTCGGTTGCGAGAGGCGACAGGTGGGCGCACACGATTTCTTCGCGAGTATCCAACTCAACTCGCCGCAGGTCCAAAAGCATTGAGGGTTTCCTTTGCGAGTAAGGCGGCCCCGCTAGCTGCAGCAGCAGCCTCAGGCAACACTATACGAAAGTGCGGGGAGCGACCAGCGCGATGACACAGTTAGGCTGGCGGAAATGCATAGCCTCCAAGAGCGCTGAGCCGCGGTGCATTGTGGTGGCTCTATCCGCTCGCCTTTGTAAACTCGCGGCCCGGCTTGATCCCTCGCGCCTGCTCGCGTATGCCCCTCCGACGAGGGAGATTCTCGCTCCATCACTCGAGGTCGCTCGCTGGATTCCGTGCCGACCGGTTGTGCGCCCGCGCGCTCGCGACCTTCGGTGTCATCGTAGCTCTGGCCGACTGGGCTGGCCCTACGTCACCTCCTGTCGCCGACGATCTTCGTCGACAGTGCTGCTCTGACCTATGGACTGCTCTACGCCATCTACAGACGCCGACAACATCTCTCGCAAGTGTACCCCGTCCTCGGACTCCAGTGCCCGTGCTTCCATCTTTCTGTCTCTCCTATCCCTCAGTTTGTTGTTGCTTCTTCTTCCTCTTTTCTATACCTTTACTTCTACCCTTTTATCCCTCCTCACCCCCATCCCTTGTGAGCTCTGTGGCGGTGTCGCTCCTAAAGCAGACAATAACGGGGCTCACTTTTCTCTTCCTTTCTCTATCTTAAGAACCACTCTCCGACGTCGACGTCAGTCGCCAAACTGGTAGGTGTTCTGGCAGTCGCTCGCTGGATTCCGTGCCGACCGGTTGTGCGCCCGCGCGCTTGCGACTTTCGGCGTCAGCGTAGCTCTGGCCGACTGGGCTCGCCCTACGTCACCTCCTGCCGTCGACGACCTTCGACGACAGTGTAGCTCTGACTTACTGGACCTGCTCTACGCCATCTACAGACGCCGATACCTCTCGCAAGTGTACCCGTCATCGGACTCCAATGACCGTGCTTCCATCTTTCCTGTCTCTCCTATCCCCTCAGTTTGTTGTTGCTTCTTCTTCTCTTTTCTACACCTTTACTTCTACCCTTTTATCCCTCCTCACCCCCATCCTTTGTGAGCTCTGTGGCGGTTGTCGCTCACTGAAGCAGACAATAATGGGGCTCACTTATCTCTTCCTTTCTCTCTCTTTCTTAAGAATCGACGCCGAGAGTGCATTTGACGCTTTGACGCGTAGACGCTAGCGTACGCGTGCCAGTGGTTGGCACTTTTAGATGCCTGAAAATCGAAGAACCCCGGTAGTGTGCGCTTTTCCGAGTCTCCTCTGTCGTCTTCATTCAAGTTTGCGCCAATGATGTTTTTAGCACGACCTGCTATATCATGGAGGAAGGAAAGGTTGCTATATAAACTTCCGACCTGCTCATGGCGTCGCTCCCCCTGTCGCCAGATTTGCTTTGCTTGTTTAGTTTTTTTGGTTCTCGAAACGGCCACAGCACGCCGTGGCGCCACCACTAACCCCCATCGTGTTAGCGGCCACTTCATCTCCGTACGCTCCCAGTCGCCGCCAACACAGAGTCTGATGTTTGCTGCAAGCGATAGGTGCTCCTTTGTGAAGATGTGTGTGTAATCAGTTGATATACATAGTTGCAGCATCGCCAAGGAACGGTAGTTGTATAATACCATTTTCTGCGATGGTATACTGCTGCGTTCCTTACTGCAAGTCCAGCGGACGATTTTCTAGGAAGAGCAACAAGTGTCGGCCGCGCTAGTAATGGGTGATTGGGAGAATGAGTATTTGGTACACTTTGGAAGTGAATTAAACTATATTTTGAACAATTGTTGCGTCCGACCCTTCGTGTAGAGTGTCTTGTTGGTATAGAGAAAACCAACGACAGGCTTGTTAAAAGTTGGGTGTCGCCACCTCTTTGAATGATTGCTTTAAGCTCGAGGAGCTGCATAAAATATATTTTGCCATCTGCCCCCCTCACACCCAATTCCACTTCAGAACAGCCTTTTTCCTGCCACGAAATTCAGAATATCGATTCCATCTTTGATGAAGACTGCACGTCATTGTTGGAAATGTTA
>WOVY01012313.1:0-21906 GCA_013436015.1 Rhipicephalus annulatus | reverse complement strand
TTGCGCCACTAAAATCTACCATCATCATCATCATCATCAGTCTGTTTCCGTACAGCTAGATCCACAACCGACAATCTTGTCCTCCTCGAGTCGTATATACGTGACGCGTTGTACACAATCAATACTGTCTGTCTGTTTTTTCGATCTTGAGAAGGCATATGATACTGCCTGGCGATATGGTATCTTGCAAGATCTACTGTCTTTCGGAATATGTGGCAGGTTGTTACCATCTTAAAAGATTACCTGTCTGAAAGGAAGTTCCGTGTAAGAATAGGTACTGTGTTATCGCGCACATTTCTTCAAGAAAATGGGTGCCGCAGGGAGGAGTAGTATTAAGCTGCACACTGTTTATAGTCAAAATGAACTCTCTTCGCTCTGTTATTCCACCTGCGATATCGTACTCTCTATACGTGGACGACATTCAAATCAGTTTCAAATCGTGTAACTTGACTGTATGTGAACGCCAGATACAGTTAGGTGTTAACCGACTTGCAAAATGGGCTGACGAGAATGGTTTTAAGTTTAACACTGACAAGACTACTAGTGTGCTGTTCTCGAGACGACGAGGGTGCATCCTGACCCCTGCATACTAATGAATGGACAAAACATAGTCATCGCGAAAGAACAAAAATTCCTCGGTGTAATTTCGATTCCAAACTCACCTTCATCCAGCACATATAAAACTGCTGAAGTTTAAAATGTCTCAAGAACATGAACCTTTTAAAGATTTTATCGCATCAGTCGTGGGGGACAGACAGGCACTGCCTCATATCTCTGTTTCGAAGCCTGGTTCTGTCACGCATAGACTATGGATGCATAGTATATCAGTCAGCTTCAAGAACAGCACTGAAAATGTTGGACCCTGTATACCACCTAGGTATCCGGTTGGCACTTGGTGCCTTTCGTACCAGCCCTATTCAAAGCCTTTATGCAGAGTCAGATCAGTGGCCACTAGACTATCAGCGCACGTATCTAGGAGTCAACTATGCAGTTAAGATCATGTCTTTGAAGCAGCACCCATGTAAACACTTATGAACGATGTGTCTACTACCCAGTTTATACCTAAACCGTCCTTCTATCGCCCCACCGTTTCCATTGGCAATACGACCTGCATTAAAACAACTTGCAATTGTTTTTCAATGACTTGGAGGAAAGTGACCTTGTCGAACACATCCCTCCCTGGCAGCAAAGTCCAGTCACTTGTGACTGGTCTTTCAAAGACATCATGAAGGAAAACTGTCCAAGTGCACTCATTGAGCAACATTCTTAGCCCTTGAACACAATATCGTTCAACCGCGTTCTTCTTCTTGATGGCTCAAAATCTCAAACATCTGTATCTTGCGCAGCCTATGGACAAAAGCTCTCGGACACCAGAACCATGCATACACATACCAGCATTTTCACAGCGGAAGCCTATGGTATCCTGCTCATTATACAACATATTAAACAACACAAGATACAAAAGTCTATAGTGTACACAGATTCATTAAGTGTTGTCAGGGCCCTGTCTTGTGGCAAGTACAGCAAGAACCCTACTTTTAATAAAGCTCCTTAACGAAATCTATGCAGCCTACAACCTAAAACTTTCTATTGTTATTTGCTGGGTTCCAGGTCATTCTGGAATTGCGGGCAATGAAATAGTGGACAAGAATGCACGAGAAGCCGCTGGTCGGCAAACCATAGATATAACCTCTGTTCCGGGTGTAGATCTAAAATCTGTTGTACGTAGAGGTCTACGCAACCACTGGCAAGCTGAATGGGACAGAGAAGTCGACAACAAACTCCACCTAGTAAAACCCCAGCTGAGAAAAGTTATCCCCCAAAAACTCAACAGGTTCGCTGAAGTCACTCTAACACAGCTCAGAATAGGCCACACTTATGCCACACATAAACACCTTTTGACAGGCACTGATCCACCTACATGTATACACTGTGGAGAGAGTCTAACTGTTGTGCATGTTCTCATACAATGTCCTGTTTCTTCACCAAGCACGACTGACCCATTTCAGGGAGCTCTATCGACATCATGTCCCACTTCATCAAGCGTTGTTTTTATCACTTGATGCAGTGGTTGACCTTAAGAGACTTCTCCATTATCTTGCGAAAGTGCAATTTTAACAATAATATCATTCCATCCTAGGCACCAGCTGCGCCTCAAGTGTGAGGTACTGCCTGGTGCATAAAAAGTATGTCTTAGCCTTCGCAGTTCTTGCTCAGGCAAGGACTTCAGCTGCGAGGGTCTTGGGCCTTGCAGACTAATTTATTAGCACAGATTTCAGCCAACAAAATGAAGGTTTTAGCAAAGTGACATTCCTTTTTAAACAAAGTGACATTCTTTTAAAATACTGCATTTTTAAATGGTTCGTAGATATTGTTTTAATATTTAATCATGTTTTAATCATTTGTTTTAATTTTTAACTAATAACTGGAATTGAAAGAGCACTTGTACTGGCGCTCTTTGGCCTTAGATGCCCTTGCGCCAATAAAACTTAACGTAATAATAATAAGAATAATTCCGCTTCCCTGTGGGCAGTATTCTCTCGCAAACATTGTGCAAGAAACGGGAGTACCGCAAGGTGGTGTACTTAGTTGTACACTTTCATTATTAAAATGAATTCCTTGCACCTGTCCATCCCCCGACACTATGTTCTATTCCACATATGTCGATGACGTCCAGCTTGGCTTCAAGTCATGCAATTTGGCAATGTGTGAGCGGCAGATCAGTTAGGTTTAAACAAGGTCCTCCAAATGGGCTGAGGAAAACGGATTCCGGCTGAACCCAGAAAAAGCACGTGCGTCTTGTTCTCCCGAAAGAGAGGCATGCACTCAGAACCCGACATTGAACTGAACGGCCAACGTCTGTCTGTGAATGCCGAGCATAAATTCCTTGGCTTAATCTTGGACAACAAGTTGACCTTCGTACCACACATAAAGTATTTAAAAACAAATGTTTAAAAAGCCATAAATGTTATAAAAGTATTGTCACGTACTACGTGGGGGTAGTGACAGGAAATGCCTCAGGCCCCGCAGGGGCGCCTGCGCAAGTAGGCGTTTGGGTGTGTAGCGACACCACGGACCCGAGCTAACGGGGGAGTTTTGACTCCCTCCCACGCCTAGCCGTGCGTGGCTTTGCCGTGTCCGGGGAAAAGGGGATCCTGGGGGTTGAGCCGACGCTATGTGATTGGACCTTTAAGCCCCCCCCCGGTAGAGGCAACACACCCCTTTGGCCCCGGCTTCACGTAGACGGCACCTCTGGGCTGACCCACCCAGGGGAAATCGGCAGTCGCCTTTTCCTATCTCTCTCTCCCTATATCTTCGTCTTTTGTTCTCACTTTACATCTTTCCTGTCTTCTCCTTACTTCATTTTACTTCCAATTTTTCCTGGCGGCAAGGGTTAACCTTGTGTGGCTATCCAAACTAGGGTAAACCATATTGGGTTATAGTAACTGCGTACTGCTGGCGTTGCGCAGACATGCCCATATGCTCTGCCAGTCCCCTCGTTGGACTCCGTGGTGGGTGGTAGGCGCCGTTACCGAAAAATACACATTTTCTCATGGGATCCCCGACCCCCTCTTTAAACTGATCGTGCTTTCGAAAAGGGTACGCACCGACGCAACTTCCCTACTTTTGGCCCAAAACAGAGAGAAACTTTCCCGATAATACCATGTCCTCCACTGCGAACAATCATCTACAAAAGCGTAGCGACACCACGGAACCCGAGCTAACGGTGGAGTTTCTACTCCCTCCCACGCCTAGCCGTGCGTGGGCTTTGCCGTGCCCGGGGAAAAGGGGATCCTGGGGGTTGAGCTGACGCTGGGTGATTGGACCTTTAAGGCCCCCCCGGCAGAGGCAACACACCCCTTTGGCCCCGGCTTCACGTAGACGGCACCCCTGGGCTGACCCAACCCAGGGGAAATCGGGCAGTCGCCTTTTCCTATCTCTCTCTCCCTACATCTCGTCTTTTGTTCTCACTTTACATCTTTCCTGTCTTCTCCTCACTTCATTTTACTTCCAATTTTTCCTGGCGGCAAGGGTTAACCTGGTGTAAATATCCAAACTTGGATAGATATATTAGGTTATGGCAGTGGCGTACTACTGGCGTTGTGCAGACATGTTTACATGTTCTGCCACGTCCCCTTGTTGGGCTCCGTGGTGGGTGGTAGGCGCCACTACTGAAGGAACTGCACTTTTCTATGGGACCACGAAACCCCTTATCTATTGATCGCCCCTTCAAAAGGTGGCGCACCGAAGCAAATGTAATGTCAAATTCAGAAAAGCAAGACCATTTCCCTAAATACCACGTTATTCATTGCGAAAGCTCGGACAAAAAAGCTCGCAACATCTCCCCATTCCTCGTGTCCAGGTGCCTAACCGAGACTATCGGAACTGGCTATAAGGCTACAAAGATGGCAAGCGGAGACTTGCTAGTGGAAGTTAAAGACAAGACACAGTTTCAGAAACTAGAAAATTAGTAGCATTTGGGGACAAGCCCGTAACCGTCTCTGCGCACCGAACGATGAACACTGTCAAAGGCGTTGTGTCAGACGATGACCTAAAAGACCTAACAAATGATGAGCTTCTGGCTGGCTGGAAGGACGAAAACGTCGTTCACGTACAGCGTATTGTAGTCAGAAGAGAAAACAAAGAAATTCCAACCAAGCACATAATTGTGACCTTCGGGTGCTCCACACTACCGCAAGAATTAGTTACCGGCTATCTAAAACTGTCTGTGAGACCCTACATTCCGAATCCGCGGCGCTGCTTCAAGTGCCAAAGATTCGGACATGCTTCTCAGAGTTGCCGTGGGCAGCTTACCTGTGCACGGTGTGGTATCACAGGCCACTCTGCAGATGATGACTGCAAGGCCGAACCCCACTGTGCGAACTGCGATGGAGAACACGCGGCGTATTCTAGATCCTGCACAGCATGGAAAAAAGAAAAAGAAATTATTACCATTAAAGTCACCCACAACATAAGTTTCCGCGAAGCAAGGCATCGGGTCTCCCCTTTCTATGCCGCAAAATCATTTGCTGAAGTGGTGCAACAGGGGGCAGCACCACGACAGCATCAGGTGGCCGCCCAAGCTACGCACAGCGTGCTGGAGTGACCGCCGCTTGCCCCTACTGCGGGAGCAGCCAAGGCTGCTCCGGCCTTACCCAACAAGGCCCCACCACGGGCGTCGACATGCATTGGCACGAGCCAAGGCAACGGGCAGACTGCGGGAACCCCGTCGACGTCCGGTGCAGAGGGTGTGAAGGCTTCGTATCTTGAGCCGAAGCCCACAACACCCAGGGATTGCTCGGCAGAGCAACGGTCCAACGCTTCTCATGAAGCTATGGACACAACCGCCAGTCAAACGGCGCGTGCAGCGCCGAAGGAGCGGCGAGTTTCTCTCGACCGCTCCAAAAAAGACAAGACAAATTACAGGGCCTCCAAAAAGCTTTGTAAAATAAGTTTCGTTTTCCATAACCTGAAAGGTTATGGTACCATTCTGTTTTGACTTTAGTATCACACGCATGTCACCAAGTTTTTATTGCCAACAAATCAATTCTTACTCCATTTTTCTGCTCAAGTTCACTGCCCAAAATGGCTTTTCTCCTCCATTGGAATTGTAGAGGACTCATTCACAACATAGGTGACATAAAAGATTTGCTAAGTAGTCTCTCTCCAATGGCTATGTGCTTACAGGAGACCAATCTGGGAGAAAAACACACCAACTTCCTCAGAGGTTTTACCGTAGTACGTCGCGATCGCGTCCACGCTAGCCGGTTGTCTGGTGGTGTGGCTATTGTCGTCAAAAGTGGAATTGCAGTGAGAGAGATCACCATCAACAGTCACATCGAGGCCGTAGCCGTCACCATTTTAGCTCACAAAACTATCACCATATGTTCCATTTATATCCCCCCACACACGCATTTTTCGATTAAAGATATAGAGCATATTTTGGACCAACTGCCTGAACCGTTTGTTATCGCAGGGGATTTTAACGCGCACGGTATGCTTTGGGGAAGCAGTACAACTGACAGCAGAGGACAAACGCTCGAAGATTTTATTCTGAACAATGACGTATGTCTTTTAAATACTGGTAGCGTCACCTACTGCTCCCCAAGCACAGGAGCCACTAGCTGCTTAGATCTAGCGCTGTGCTCACCTTCGCTCTTTTGCGAACTAAAGTGGAGCGTGATAGATAATGTCTATGGCAGTGACCATATGCCTGCTCTCATAAAATTAACACAAACCCTCCCCACCACTCAATCCCGACCACCGCGTTGGAAACTACATCTGGCAGACTGGCCACTGTTCACTGAAAAAGCTGCCCTAGAAAAGAGATGCTTGATGGCCTAAGCATAGAGGAAATGAACGAGACAGTCACCGCCTGCATACTTGCGGCAGCCGAACAAACTATACCACAATCCTCCGGCATTATAAAAAAAAAACTTAAACCCTGGTGGACAAAAGAGTGCACACAAGCTAAAAAAATGCAAAACAAGGAGTGGGGCATTTTTCGTAAACATCCTACAGGAGAGAACCTCCTAGCATTTAAAAAGGCGAGAGCAAAGGCAAGATTTATTCGCAGGCAGGCTGAAAAACTCTCGTGGAAAAAGTACATTTCATCCATCAACAGCTCCATCACATCCAAAAGAATGTGGGATCAGGTGCACAAGGTTAACGGCAACTACAGTTCATACACCATCCCCATTCTCTCAACCCCTGGCATCCAGACAACTTTAGGTGAACAGCAGACCTACTAGCGCAGCACTTTTGCGCTATTTCGAGCTCAGCAAACTATTCGGCAGCTTTCCTAAAACATAAACAATCTACAGAAAAACAAAAGCTTCCTATTACAGGTTATCAAGACAGATCATACAACTCCCCCTTAACCCTGCAGGAAATTAACAGAGTGCTTTCTCAAGGTAAAAAAACAGCACCTGGCCCAGACAGAATACATTATCAAATGCTCGCCCATTTGTCCCAGGAAGCGGTGAAGGCATTGCTGCACTTCTTTAACGCTATTTGGATCACTGGCAGAATGCCAACAGAGTGGAAAAAAGCCATTATAATTCCATTTCTCAAAGCCGGAAAAAACCCTACATTACCAACAAGCTACAGGCCCATAGCACTTACAAGTTGTATGGCGAAATCCTTCGAAAGCGTTATTAATGTTAGGCTAACATACATCCTAGAAACCGATAACTTGATAGATGTTCACCAATGTGGTTACAAGAAAGGATGTTCCACCACCGATCACCTCGTTCGCCTTGAACATACAGTACGAGAAGCTTTCCTGTACAAGCAGCACTGCTTAGCAGTATTTTTTGATCTTGAAAAGGCGTATGACACAACGTGGAAGTACGGTATTTTACGAGACCTGGCAGATCTTGGAATTCGCGGAAGGATGCTCAACTGCTTGTCCGACTTCCTATCGAACCGAACTTTTCAGGTTCGTTTGGGTACCACACTTTCAGAAACCTTTATTCAAGAGAATGGTGTGCCTCAGGGCTGTGTCTTAAGCACAACTCTCTTTGTCGTCAAAATGAACTCTGTGAACCAGGTCATACCATCTACTCTTATGCACTCACTATATGTGGATGATCTCCAAATAGCGTGCCGGTCATCTAACATGGCGACGTGCGAGCGACAGATTCAAATAGCACTAAACAAGCTAACACAATGGGCTAACAAAAATGGCTTCCGGTTTTCTGAGGAAAAGACGGTTGCTGTAGCGTTCTCCCAGAAACGAGGGTTACAACCAGACCCCGTACTGAAAATAAACGAAACAGTATTGCCAATAAAACAAGAACAGAAGTTTCTGGGGGTCGTATTTGATAAAAAGCTCAATTTTCTTACACACATTAATAATCTCAAGGTGAAATCCAACAACGCCCTCAATGTCCTCAAAGTCTTGTCCCGAAAGCACTGGGGTTCCGACCGTAAGTGCCTCCTGCTCATCTACCGTTCTTTAGTACGCAGCAAATTAGACTACGGTAGCATAATCTACGGTTCAGCAAGAGACTCGTACCTTAAGCGCTTAGACCCTGTCCATAACAAAGGGTTACGCCTCGCAACAGGTGCCTATCGAACCTCACCTATTTCGAGCTTATACGCCGAAAGTAACGAACCATCCTTGGAATATAGGAGAACGAAACTAATGCTCACGTATGTCCTTAGAGTTCGTTCTTCACCAGATCATATATGCCACAGTATTGTCACACGCTGTGACCTACGCCAACACTACGCTAACAAACCAAACGTAATTAAGCCACTAATACTAAGATTTGAAGAAAAATTTCATGCCCTGAATATTCCTAACGAAGCACTCTCCATTGCCAGAAGGCCACCCAGTTTGGCCCCATGGAGTGATTTCTCCAAATTCTTGGATTTTTCACTCACACATATAAAAAAACAAAACACCCCACGTGAACATATACTACAAGAATTCCTTGCATTACAACAAACGTACAACATTTCCGAAGAATTTTATACTGATGGTTCGAAGACATCTGCTTATGTCGGAAGCAGTGTGGTAGGAGCAACACACGAGCAAATAACTAGACTACCGCAGTTCGTATCCATCTACACTGCTGAGTGCTATGCGTTATGGATGGCAGTACGATACATTATAAGCTCAAAACATAAAAAAGCCGTAATATTTACAGACTCGTTAAGCGCGCTGAAAAGTCTCAATTATAAATCTCAGTATGAGCCATTCATAGGCGATATTTTAAACATGCTATCCCACACACCTGATGACCACACCATACGCCTCTGTTGGGTCCCGAGTCATGTCGGGATCCCAGGCAATGAAAGGGCAGACCAACTAGCTGCAACAGCAAAAAAGATGCGCGAGTCAAAAACCAACATACCTGCCAGAGATGGGATTGAAGCTGTTCGCCGGGCCATCATCTTTCACTGGCAGCAGGAATGGAAATTACAACAAAACAACAAACTTCACCTAATTAAACCTGTTCTTGGTGAATGGAAGACCTGTCTTCATCAAGCGCGTTTTATCGAAGTAGTTATATGTCGACTACGAATAGGTCACACGCACATCACACATAATTACCTATTGGCAGGCGAAGAAGCCCCAACATGCGATAAGTGTCAGGAGCAACTAACTGTAATGCACATTTTAATAGCTTGCCCACATATGGAAACATTAAGAGAAAAACATTTCCGTATGTTTTACAGGTTAAATATTCCCTTTCATCCAATGCTACTCTTGGGCGAGGACGCCCTAATACCTATAGCTGATGTGATCAGCTTTTTAAATGAAGCACAACTTCTGAACAAGGTCTAACTACACTAAACTATGCTACCGCTAGACATGGCGAAACTTGACTGATGTGACTTGTAGCACAGCCTCTTCGGAGAGGCATCTGCTGCAGCTGGAATTTACAACGAGGCACTTGCCTCCCTGCCCTTAGGTATAAGGACACGGGTATGGTATTAGTGCTATGTAAAAGCCGTTACAGTTTAACATAACCTCATGCACCAACCATACACATTGATCACCCCGAGCATCACACACATAATCTTAGAAGAGATATATACTTCACGCGTTTACAGAGCCAATCCTTTTAGGCCTTTATACAGCCACGCTTCATCGCTCATCATATTCATATGTCATCGTCGTTAAGACATTTCAGAGTCATTGTCATAGCCCTGTTTGCTGTAAGCATTCTCACCATGAGTCTGGCGCAGCATAGCCTTAGTTGCTCTTGCGCCACAAAACCCAACATAACTAACTAACTCATCTACAAAAGCTAGAGCAATCTCATCCTTTCTTGTGGCCAAGTGCTTGAGAGAGACCATTGGAATCGGTTATAAGGCCACGAAGATGGCAAGTGGAGATCTGCTTCTCGAATTGAAAGACAAGGAACAGCACAATAAACTCTCGCACCTTGTAGCCTTTGGTAACATCCCCGTCTCTGTGAGCGCACATCGTACCATGAATACAGTGAAGGGCGTGGTATCGGACGAAGATTTGATGACACTGAGTGAAGAAGAGCTTCTTGATGGATGGAAGGACCAAGGTGTAATACATGTCCAGCGCATCAAAATCAGACGTAACAACAACAAAATAGCAACAAAGCACTTAATACTCACCTTTAACTCAACTACTTTACCTGAGTCTCTCGAAACTGGTTATATAAAACTCCATGTCCGACCCTTCATTCCAAACCCGAGGCGTTGTTTCAAATGCCAGCGATTTGGTCATGCATCCCTGAGCTGCCGAGGGCAGCTGATCTGTGCTAAGTGTGGCACAACTGGCCACAGTGCTGATGAATGTAGTCATGATGAGGTCCTCTGTGCTAACTGCGAAGGTAGTCACCCCGCATACTCCAGAGCGTGCCCAGCCTGGAAAAAAGAAATAATAGCTATAAAAGTAAAGGAAAATATCACATTCAGGGAAGCAAGACAATGGATGTCGTTAACATTGGCACTAAAAACACCTTTCGCCGAAGTGGTGCAACGAGGGGCGGCACCACAAAGGCCCTTGGCAGTTGCCCGGACCGCGCCTAGCGTGCCGAGGCCAATGCCACAAGCCCCTGCGGCGGGAGCGGCCAGCGCCGCCCTGCCCACACTCAGCCTGTCCACACCAGCGACCTCTACAAGCTCTGGCAGCAGCCAGGGCAATCACGAGGCCAAGGGGGCTCCATCGACCCCCCGCTCGGTGGGGACAAAGACTTCGTCGACCGAGGCGAAGTCTAAGCGACACACAGATCGCTTTTTAGAGCAGGTGTCCAGTGCCTCGCAAGAGGCTATGGACACCAGTTCAAGCCAAACGGCGCAGGAAGCGCCGAAGGAGCGGCGAGCTTCACTCGACCGCCCCAAAAAGGACAGAACGCCGATTACAGGACCTGACAAAGGCCCTGTAAAATGAGTTAATCTCCGTCTTCTTTGCACACAACACTTTCTCCCTTTTTTTCCCACTATGGACAAAATCATACAGTGGAACGTAAGGGGAATACTTAGAAATTTAGATGACGTCCAAGAGCTTCTGTGTAAGTTTAACGCGAAAGTGCTATGTGTGCAAGAAACGCACTTAACTCCTAAACACAAGGACTTCCTACGACAATATATTATTTTCCAAAAAGACCGGGAGGATCCTGTCGTACCATCTGGCGGTGTAGCCATTATAGTCGATCGTAGTATAGCATGCCAGCATTTGAAGCTCCAAACGGCCCTGGAGGCAGTGGCCATTCGAGCTGTACTTTTTAACAAACTCATTACCATATGTTCTGTGTACATACCACCGCATCAACAGCTACACAGACGTGATCTGGAATCATTATTAGATGAACTCCCAGAGCCATTTCTGGTTCTAGGTGATTTTAATGCACACAATGTCTTGTGGGGCGATGCTCACTGTGATGCGCGAGGACGTCTCATTGAGCAGCTCCTTTTCTCTTCTAGTTTATGTCTTTTAAATATGAAGGAGCCTACGTATTTTAGCCTTGCAAACAACACATATTCCTCCATAGATCTTAGCATTTCATCACCGTCTCTTTTACCTGTTTTTAGGTGGAACGTTCTTAAAAACCCTTATGGGAGTGATCACTTCCCAATCATCCTGAGTGCGCCGAACAAAGATCAACTACCCCCGCAGGTTCCTCGATGGAAGATTGACTCAGCTGATTGGGAAGGGTATAGAACTCTTACACACATGACATGGACCGAGCTGTCTGCCCTGACCATAGATGACGCTATCACGTATTTTACAGCTTTTATACTTGATGCTGCAACTAAATGTATCGCCAAAACGAGTGGCATGTGTTCTAAATGGAGAGTCCCATGGTGGAACGACGCATGCAGGAAAGCACGGACCACTCAGAACAAAGCATGGGCGTTGCTTCGCGATTCCCCTACAGCAGAAAACCTGGAAAATTTCAAGCGGGTCGAATCGCAGGCAAGGAGAACGCGCCGACAAGCTAGACGAGAGAGCTGGACAGGGTTTATATCGAGTATCAACTCGTACACAGATGAGGGAAAAGTGTGGAATAAGATAAAGAAAATTAAGGGCCAACAAACGTATTCTCTTCCACTAGTTAATAGCCTCGGGGAAAGCTTGGAGGATCAAGCCAACTTTCTTGGCACACATATCGAGCTCCTCACACTACTCCGAATCCCTCCAGAATTACAAGGCACGAATAGAAAAACAAAAGTTAGAAAGAAAATCCGCAAGAAATGAGGCATATAATGCACCATTCTGCTTAGCAGAACTGCGAACAGCACTCAGCTGCTGTAATGCATCCACCCCAGGTCCTGACAACGAAATGTACGCGATGCTGAAGGAACTACCCTCCGAAACTAAAGAAACCCTCCTCTCTCTTTATAATCGCATATGGTTTTCAGGTGTGATCCCCTCCTCCTGGAAGGAGGCTGTTATAATTCCAATTTTGAAGCAGGGAAAGGATCCCTCTGCTGTATCAAGTTACAGACCTATAGCGTTAACAAGCTGCCTGTGCAAACTATTTGAAAAAATGATTAATTGCCGCTTACTCCACTACTTAGAAACAAACAATTTGCTCGACCCATTTCAGTGCGGGTTTCGAGAAAGTAGATCCACCACAGACCACCTTGTTCGTATCGAGGCACAGATCAGAGACGCCTTCGTCCATAAACAATATTTTCTCCCTGTGTTCCTCGATATCGAAAAGGCTTATGATACATCATATTATTAGAAATTTGGCGCAACCTCGACTCACGCAAACACTCACACAAGCACTCACACTTCCACCAGAGCAACACACACGACACGCAGCGCTCACTACCAACTGCTTTATTGCTCCTATCTGACCTTCTTAAATACATACATCGAAATGCGCAAAGGCACAAACTAACAGAACTGCGCCAGTAGAAAGCCAACATCACGTGAAGTAAATGGCGTCACCACACCACAAGGAACAAGTAAAAAAAGGGGTGAACACGAAAAGGAGATATAATCGCTAAACCCTCGCATCAAGGAAAGATAATTCTTGTTGATGCAACACCAAAGAGGGCTCGCTGATACATATATTTTTATTCTTTTCTATATAATATGCTTCTAACAGCAAACGTGCTGATAAATTTGAGCTTCTCCCTAGAATCCTTGTATCAGAGAATCGTGGTTCACACCCACATGCGGCAATATGCGACACAAGATGTGCGTACTTGTCCTCGTTTTTCTTAACCTTTAGCGCATGCTCCCTAAGCCGGTCATTGAGGCATCGCTCGGTAATGCCAATGTACACGTTACCGCAGGAAAAAGGAATGGAGTATACAACTCCCATGGAACATTTGACGAAGGCAGTCTCATGTTTTTTCACGCAACCGCGTCTCTTGCCATTGCAAATACGCGGACATAACTTGGCGAGCCCAACAACAAGTTCATATGTTGTTTGTGAACTCAACACTACAAGAAAATGGTCACTACCATATAGATTATTTATGATTTTCCATTTGAGTAGGGTTAGGAGTGAAGGTGATACGATGCTGAGGTTGATAGACGAGTAAGTTTTGTTGGCAACGCTATAGTATGTTGGCTCTTTCCTATTCAACAAACAGGCACCAGAAGAGAAGAGAAATTGTTCAATGAGACGACCTCGTGCATCAGAGCGAGAATCGCCCCACAGTCCACTATGTGCATTTAGGTCCCCAAGAAGCAAATAGGGTTCAGGCAGTTCATCTATTAAAGACTGAAATTCACGTCTTTCAAGACGATGGTGGGGAGGTACATACAAAGAGCAGATGGTGACGAGTTTGTTTAATAGTACCGCTCGAACAGCCACCGCCTCAAGGGATGTCTGGAGTGGTAAATGTGTACACGCTACTCCTTGGTTAATAATAATGGCTACGCCACCGGATGACGCCACAGCATCATCTCGGTCCTTTCGGTATATGACGTAAGCACGTAGAAAATTTGTATTGGAGGATTTCAGATGTGTTTCCTGTACACACAGCACTTGAGGTGAGTGTTTGTATAAAAGCTCTTGGATGTCGTCGAGGTTTTTAAGCAGGCCTCTGACGTTCCAATGTATAATTTGTGTTTCCATATCGAAAGTAAAGTAGTGCTGTGTGTACGTTAAGGGAGGGACTTGTTTAAGCTGAAAGGTCGAGCTCAAGTAGCAGGGCTATTATCAGGCCCTGTTATGAGCTTTTGGTTTTGTTGGCGCGTTCCAGAGAGCCGCGCCGCTCTTTTGGCACCAGGGGTGCCGCCGTATCCATTGCCTCCTCGGAGGCACTGGATGCCCGCTCATGCGAGCTGGTTTTTTGAAGCTTGGGCCTCGCCTGGCGAGGTGAGGCCTTGAGACCCGAGGACCCTGGAGTCCCTGGTCTCTTTTCAATAGTAGGCGGAGTAGACTCAACTACTGCCGCCTTGGGGGCAGGCGCCACAGCCAATGGCTCGCTCTGCGCAGGCCGAAGGAGTGGCGAGGGCTGGTGCGACACTGCCCCCTGGCGCGCCGCATCAGCATATGTGGGGCCATAAAATGGCGAAACTCTTTTTCTTGCTTCTTTAAATGTAATGTTTTCTTTTATCTTTAGAGTGATGATCTCTTTTTCTTTTTTCCAGAAAGAAGAAGAACGTGAGTACGCGGCATGATTACCGCCACAGTTCACACAGTGTGCAGGTGGTTCGCAGTTGTCAGACGCATGGCCCACGACTCCACACAGAGCACAAGTTTTCTGGTCACGACAGCTTTGCGAACCGTGGCCATATCTCTGACACTGGAAGCAACGGCGGGGGTTGGGAATATATGGCCTCACAGATGTCTTTGTATACCCAGCCTGAATTGTTTCAGGCAAATTGCTCGAAGCAAAGGTCAGTACTAAGTGCTTTGTTGGTATTTCCTTTTGATCTCATCTTATTACGCTGTACGTTTGTCACGTTCTCGCTCTTCCATCCTTCAAGAAGTTCAGCCTCGGTAAGTTCAAGCAAATCTGCGTCCGATACGACACCGCGAGAAGAGTTCATAGACCTGTGTGGCGTAATACTGATGGGTGTGTCTCCAAACCTTGTGAGGGTTTTCAGTTTATCGAATTGGTCTTTGTCACGTATTTCAAGGAGTAGATCTCCACTGGCCATTTTGGTAACCTTGTACCCGGCACCGAGAGTTTCGGTTAAGGACCTAGCCACTACGAAGAGGGATACTGTTCTGGTTTGCTTGTTAGTTTTTTCGCAGTGTATAACGTGGAAATGAGGAAAGGTTTGTTTTGGCCGGATGAAAAAATTGATATCTTCGGTGCGTACCCGCTTTGAGGAGGCACGATCGCTAAGTAAAGGAAATGCTTTGTGCATGCTAATTGTATGTTGTTCAGTAGCGTTGGCGGCCACCAACCACGGAGCCCAACGAGGGGACGCTGCAAGTTTACGGATGCTGAAACCTGCAGACGCCAGCCGTACAACGCCACTATAACCCAATGCGCCTAGACCAAGGTAGGCTATTTGCACAGGGTCAACCCTAGCCGCCAGGAAGTTTGGAAGTAAACGGAAGAGAGTAGAAGACGGGACAGGTAAATAGTAGGAGATAAAAACGAAGATGTAGGGAGAGAGGGATAGGAAAAGGCGACTGCCGATTTCCCCTGGGTGGGTCAGCCCAGGGGTGCCGTCTACGTGAAGCCGGGGCCAAAGGGGTGTGTTGCCTCTGCCGGGGGGCCTTAAAGGTCCAATCACCCAGCGTCAGCTCAACCCCCAGGATCCCCTTTTCCCCGGACACGGCAAAGCCAGGCACGCCTAGGCGTGGTAGGGAGTAGAAACTCCCCCGTTAGCTCGGGTCCGTGGTGTCGCTACACACCAAACGCCTGTTTAACAGGCGCCCCTGCGGGGGCGTGCCATTTTCTTGGTTTCTCTTTTTTAGTGATGAGTACTGGTACTTGTCTCCCTTTCCTTGAGTAAAAGTTAATTGCTTGCAGCTCTCTTGCAGGAAAAATTATGCGACTAATATCAATGTGTTAGTGACCTGTCAAAAAAGGGCTGATAATTTAGTGAACCAAATCTCCAGATTAATGCATGATGCTACTACGGCGTGAGTGCGACGAGGTAAGTATTTATGACCTTACCTTATGCTTCTAGCAACTTACGACCAATAGCTTAGTTTATGTGGTGCCTGAGGCCAAAGCGGAGCTTTTTTTATTTTAGCATATTGTCAGAGGGCCAAAACACGAAGAAAAGGCATCAAGTTGCCATTGAGAGAATTTTATTAAACCACTGGCTTCTGCAGTCGGCGATCCGCTGGCAGGGTTGGCGAGGCCAAAAGCACTTCGAACGGCGAATCACTGGCCGCCCAGAAAATGTTTATTTTGACATTCCTTTATATATGGCAGCACAGCGTTCTGCGTTTGCACTTTGCTTGGTATATTATCCGCTAGATGAATATAGTTTATGTTTTTAGCTGTTAGTTAAGTTTTTTTTTTCTTCAGCGGCAAAGGATGCACAATCCCGGCTTTTTCGACACATGGCCTTGCTAATGAAATGCAGAAGAAACCCGCCCTCGTGGCCTTACTCATATGCCTACAAGCTTCCGAATGGGCTCATTTTACTTACCACATCCTAGCAAAATGTCAAGCAGAATCCTTTAAAACTTTCCTTAGTATGGCACAGGGCAAAAAGTCCGAGAGCCTATGGGAGTGTAAAAAATGTGAGGTTTCTCTTCACATGCCAGTGTGCTTTAAACTTTTTCACTCACGAAAGTCAAACTTGAAGCACCTGATGCAGTCGATCATTGTTAAGCGAATAAAAGAAAGTGTTATTTTATGACGTTTGTTGCGAATTTTATTGCGGTCCAGGTGCACTGACCCATGGCACCGGTGGGCACAAAAATGTTCCAGCAGCAAACCAGGCGGGAATGGCCACGGAGAGAGCAGTAGCCAATCGGTCAAGTAAACCACTTACTTACACTCACATATATTATTCTCGTTATATATTTTATTTCTTTGTGTAAGAGGGTTCAGACGCACAAATACATTATTATATAGCTTCCTCGCAAGATAATGGCATGAAAAAGCACTGAATCAGGGTGTCTCGCAACCGGAAAAACCGGGAATTGTCAGGGAAATGATACACGCCGGGAAAAATCAGGGAATTGTCAGGGAATCTTGCCAAAAAAGAGAACCCAACCCAGTCAGGGAAAATGACTCGCGACTTGTTCCCCAGCGCGAAGCGCGCACTCAGCTCACCTTAATTGGCGCAAACAGCCAACGGGGACAGATCCAATCCACGCCAGTGGGACACTAGTGCCAAGGTTGACAAGTTTGGCCTTTTTTTTTTCTCCGTGGCCTGGCAACCTTGAGCAGTGCGCGCCGGGCATACCAACGTTACTAGATTATTTTCAGTTGTAAAACTGGCCGGCGCTGCCCGGAACCGCCACCGATCTTTCTCTCTGTGGCACTGCAGTCGCAACCGGCTCGGTTGCCGGGGCGCTCGCAGGCGGTTTCGCTTATGCGCCGCAGTAGCCGGCGCATGCGGTGCCCCGGTCTCCGGCGTTTCTTGTTTGCGCGGTCGTTTTCAGAAGTGCTGAATGAGCGATGCCGTTCGAGTGGCACATTTAGTTATTTTCCAGCGACTGTATTTCATTGCTGTGGGCCTCTGCATGTGAGGCTGAGGCCGACAATGCCGACGTGCTTCGTTCCCGGGTGTACCAGTGGCTACAGCAGCAACAAGAACAACACGGACAGGCACTTCTGCTCGGCTCCCAAAGATGCGACGCTTCGCTCGCTTTGGAATAAGGCCATCCCGCGTGCGGATAAGGAGCTTTCACCGGATAAGGAGCTTTTTTTTTTGGTGACGCGCATGCATTTCTATTCCAGATTCTTTCAGCGAGAGCGTGCCTTGAATGTGCAGGTCAAGTCGGAGCGCAAACGCGCTAAGCTGCTGTAAGCACGCTGGCAAAGTTGCAGAGTTTGTTGTAAATGAAAAAAAAATTGCATACATGTATCTATTCATTACTTTTTTCTGTCAACATGATTTCGTATTTTGTAGCCATATTCACCGTAAGCAAAAAAGATGTGGAGTTGATTTGTAAATAAAAATGCTTGCATGTATCTATTCAATACTTACTTTGTTTCTCTTAACATGATTTGGTATATTGTAGCAATATTCAGCTCAAGCAAAAAAGGTGTGGAGTTGATTGTAAATTTAAAAAATATGTTGCATATATTTTTCTACTTTGTGTCTGCCGTAAAGTGTGCACTGTGAAAACCAATAAATTGCTGAAAAGAACATTATGCTTATTGACATGTAAGCT
The DNA here is from genome assembly GCA_013436015.1 of Rhipicephalus annulatus. Lineage (NCBI taxonomy): Eukaryota > Metazoa > Arthropoda > Arachnida > Ixodida > Ixodidae > Rhipicephalus > Rhipicephalus annulatus. Next base: position 3,682 of record WOVY01012313.1, on the reverse strand, counting down.
GGTTTAACTTCGTCAGTTAATTGACTAAATAATTCTTTCAATTAAAGCTATTTCGCCTTTTGCAGAAATGTCGCTTCTTGGTGGCGTTTGGTAAAGCTAACTGTTGTCAGGGCATGACATGGAAAAGGTACTATTCCAAAAAGGACGTCAAAACAATTGGGAAGTTTCGTCTTCGAGTGGCCATTATTACTAGAGTCACTAAATGACGTAGCTCCAATGGTGACCTTGCTTCTTTGGCTGGAAACAAAATGAGCGGTTTCGTGATTTTTTTATAAAATTCGGAAGAGACAATCAAAATAAGTTTAAACGGAGGCTTATCCCATGCTACCAGCTTACGGCAGACCGCTCACGCTCGTGGTTGACTGCCGGCGAGCAGCCTACGCAAGCGCGCGCAAACTACGATGCGCTTCGGCTGACCTGTTGTAGAAAGCAATGCAATGAGCCGTAACGGACGGCTTTTCTGCCCCACATTTAGTGATCTTGAGCAGCTATTGGAAAGTACTCTGGCCTAGATGTAGTCTGGACGCGGACAACTTGACGGGTAGCGGGTAATCTTTGATGTTATCGTGCGCTAACGTCATGAGAAGGCCGAAGCGGCGTTGGGAGAAGCGCCGTAGCACGCGATGAGCAGCGGCCGGGTAGAGCAAAATGCGGCTGCCCCGCCCTCTCGCGGCACGCCGAGAAATGGAGACGCCGGCGGCGCACGGCGCATGGGGAGAGTTTTACAACTGAAGCTATCTAGTAACGTTGGGGCATACTGGGTATACACTTTTGTTGTTTTGGACCACCTCTTCTGTCCGCAATGTTTTGAACGACGGAACGTTTCCCGTGGCGGTATGTATTCATCGTTTTTTTTTTGAAGAAAAGCCTTCTCACTGACGATGTCGGCGGTGAGAAAGTGCTCCTTTCATTCGGACTGGGCGAACCCGAACGTTTCGGAATATGCAAGCTGGATTGGGCCCGTGCAGAATGATCCTCACAGTGCTCATTGCACACACTGTGCTGCAAAATGTTTTCTTTAAGCAACATGGGAGGAATTGCAGTTTCCAGTCACGCGTCCAGCAAGAAGCATCTTGCTGGTTTGAAGTGTCGGTCGAGCGCCTCGCAAACTGGTATGTTGTCCTTTTTTACGCCAGCGACGAACGCTTCGGCCAAATGTAGCGAAGACCGGACAGTCATGCTCCCACCACAAGTGCGAAGACATCGATGAGCGGCTTTCTTTCTGAAGAGCGCTGTGACAAAGGCTGAAAAAATGATGTGGTGCTTAAACGTGGTAGCGACTCACGCATCTTTTCGGTCAACAGCGGCGTCGGCCTCGCTCTTCCCTCTCATGTTTCCGGGATGTGAAGTCGCTGAAAAACTTCATCTAGGGAAGGACAAGGTAGGGTACGCGATTTGCCACGGTATTGAGCCTTACTTTCGTAAGAATCTTCTATCAAGCGTTGCCGGTAGCAGTTCTTAGTTGTTTCATTTGACGAGTCGCTGAACAAAGTGACCCAAAAGCAACAGATGGATGTGCTCGTCCGATATTGGGATGACACTACTGATGGCACTGTGAAAACGCAGTACCAAACTTCATGCTTCTTGGGGCACACGTGTGCGGAGGACGTGGCATCTGCATTCGGGAAGGCCACAGAAGAGCTCAAGCAAGCCAAGATACTACAAGTTTCAATGGATGGGCCGATTGTGAACATGAAGTTCCTGAGGTCACTGAAGGAGGAACTCAAGGAGTTGGATGAGAGTCACAATATCCTAGATATTGGAAGTTGCGGGCTGCACGTAATGAATGGAGCATACAAGGCAGGTCTTGCTGCAACTGGCTGGGATGTGATAGGCTTTCTTCGCAGCAGCTACAACTTGTTCAAATGTGTGCCTGCACGTCATGCTGACTACGTCACCTTTACAGGAAGTGCACTATTTCCCCTCAAATTCTGTGCTGTCAGGTGACTCGAAAATGGGAAGGTAATCACCAGGGCGTTAGAACTTCTTCCTAACCTGGTGAAGTTTGTGGAGGGCTCTGTGAAGGCAAAGAAGCAGTCTACATGCTCTAGCTACTGTGCTGTTGCGAACGCAGTGAGGGATCAGCTGTTGCCAGTAAAACTGGTCTTCATGCTGTCAATTTGTGAGGAACTGGAGCTATTTTTGGCAGAATTTCAGACTGACAATCCAACGGTGCCCTATCTTTCAACTGCACTGCACAATATACTGCGGTCACTGCTTGCAAGGATTGTCAAGAAGGAAGTGCTTGTTGCTGCAGACACACCCGCGAAGTTGCTCGAGATTGACTTATAAAAGCTTGAGAACTGTATACCCGTACCTACCTTCGACATTGGGTTCGCTGCAAAGAATCAGCTCCGCAAGGTGCCCAAAATGCCACAGCTTACTTTGCACCAATTCAAGAAAAACTGTGTTGCCTTTGTTAAAGTATGCTGTCAGAAGGTGGTGGAGAGGTCACCATTGAAGTACAAGCTAACAAGGGGTGCCAGCTGTTTGGACCCACATTTGCATTGTCTCCGGAGGCTGGACCAAAACGATTGACCCTGGCACTTGAAGTGCTGTCAGAGCAGCAGTGGATGACTGGTTTGCAAGCAGAGCGGGCCCATCGTTTTTACATAGAGGTCTGTTTATCGAGCCTCAACCAAGAAAAATTGAAAAATTTTGACACGAAAGAGCAGAGGCTGGACGTTCTGTGGCCAGATCTCTGTTCACTTGATCACAAAGAGCTGCTGTCTTTTATCAAGTTCATCCTCTGTTTGTTTCACGGCAACGCTAACGTAGAAAGAGGCTGCTCGGTCAACAAAGAATGCCTCATCGAAAACTTGAAAGAAGACTGGCTGATAGCAGAACGACTGGTGCATGATGCCGTGTTGGCGGCAGGCGGCGTGTAAAAAGTTCTAATTACTGACAAGATGCTGCAGATGGTTGGAATTCCTACAGCGTATTCAGAGAAGAACTACAGAAAAAGAAGGCAGAAAGACGAGTGGAGTCAGGTGTTCAGAAGAACAAGAAAAGAGTGGCTGCTCTTCTCAAAAAACTGGAAGAAAAGAAGCGAAGGCTGCTTAGTGACTCGCTGACGAAAGCTAGTCTCCTGAAAGAAAAAAATAGATGCTCTTAAGAAGTAACAGATGAGTTCTTCAAGAACTCTTGTGCAGTGGCTGACACAAACAGCAGAAGCCGATGTGTGTTTGCATAGACTTTGTGCAATAATACTCTAGTCAGCGACTACAATTTGCGGTGAATTATTTATGTTTGCGCTCTAAATAAAACAATGTTTTGTCGTCTGCACTAATGATCTTACATGTATTGCGCCTATGCAGAAGTCAGGGAATTTCGCTTGAAATTGTTAGGGAAAATCTGGAAAAGTCAGGGAATCTTAAAATAATAATTGCTAGACACCTGCGAATGCTGTTGAGGACAGGACTCACTCCGTTCGCGCTGTGTCGAGGTTGTTCTGCATTCTGGAGCATGTTTCTTAAGAGTCGCATGAAAAATTAGAAGAATCTTCAAGTCAAGTCCTTCACACGCACATCTTTGAATCAAGTTTTTAATAAGTTTTTTTATAACGAAATTTAAAAAATAACAAGCAACAAAAAATCTGCATTTCATCGGTTCACCAAGCTCGCCTGATTAAATTGTAAGCCTCAAAATGCCCATGCAGTTCTGTACCAAAATGGCATAAAGG
>WOVY01012312.1:0-109789 GCA_013436015.1 Rhipicephalus annulatus | reverse complement strand
AGACACGGCGTTGGTAAGATGAGTGGCCGTCGCTGAGTTTCGTTTTCCTGTGTTTTCAAATTTGAGCGAGATTGTTCACGATAAAGGCATAGCTATGATGTTAAGAGGTTAGTATGTAAGGGATCAGCAAAAAAAAGTAAGACTTTTGTACCGCGCCACGTAAAACATGAAATCAATAAATTGGACTACAAGAAAGACTTATTATCAATTTCGAAGGACATGGAATAGGCTAATTTCTGTGGTTACTGCATGTATCTTCCATAGTGAAAATAGCGTGGGTGCAGAGCTGCTTGTTAGCATCGGCTGCCAGGTTCCCCTCTGAGAGGGGGGCTGGTGAAGGTTGCACGCCGGGCACGTTCTCTCCCCCCACCCCGAAATTTTTTTTCGCTCTGCCTACACAGAACAAAATGAACGTTTACCTGCCCGGTACCCACTATAGATCAGAAACGTGCCCTCCCCTCTGAAAAAGATATCTGCATACTACCCTGGCTGACTTTGCGCTGCCTTCTGAAAACTCAGCACCCCTCTCCCTATGTGTCAATGAGTGGGGCAAACATGGCGACCCCCTTCTACGTCTTAATTGACAATAGGGTGAGGGGCGGGGGGACCGCCAGCTGTGCTCCAGGTATGCTCGTCAGAAACTGAAAATTCTCAAAGCTAGCGTAAAGTGTTGTTGTGTGTGTGTGGTGTGTGTTGTGTGTGTGTGTGTTGTGTGTGTGTGTGTGTGTGTGTGTGTGTGTGTGTGTGTGTGTGTGTGTGTGTGGTGCGTGTGTGTGTGTGTGTGGTGTGTGCGTGCTGTGTGTGTGCGCGTGCGTGCGTGTGCGTGTTGGTATGTGTGCGTGCGTGCTGCTTGCGTGCCGTGCGCGCGCGTCTTGTTTCTGGATGCTTGTTCACCAATGCTGTACGTTTGCCCCACGGTCGGCTTTCTGTCTCGCAGGTGTCCGTTAGGTGTGTTTAATGCTTTGTATTCTTTGATATATTGTGTTGCTTTGTGTAGTGAAATCATCAATAATTATTAGGTGTGTGAGTATTCACATTACCAATGGAATAGCGACGGATCCTTTATCTCTATTTAGCTATTTCATTGCCGAATGTGTGCACTCGAAACATTAATGGGCTATCAACACTGTATTTATAGCGCATGATTTCGCTTCTGCAAAAAACTATGGGTGTTGCCAAGCGGTGGTGTTGGATGTTGAAACACAGTTTGAATTTTAGCCATTTTTGTAAAGGTGATAGCTGCCAGGTAAAGCCAGCTACATAGGTCAGAGAAAGTGTTTCCCAGAAACAGTCTGGAAGATAGAAGTGCAGCATAGCGTTCTTGCCGAGTAATATGAGAAGCACGATCATAAGATCGACTTCGACATCGCTTCTGTTCTTGAAACAGAAAGGAATCTATGAAGGAGGCCTCTTGTTCAAATGCTGTTACATTCAGAACACACCTGTAAACATGAACCGGTCGTTAGGAACAATTCCCTCTGTATACGTTCACAGCCTCCGATACGCGAGAGAAAGAGAAAGCAGGGGCCATTGTCAAACAAGACGGGGAGAGCTTCCATGACCAATATAGTCATCTCCTTAGGAAAATACCGAATTGGTTCCGAAACGTCGAGATCTCTACGAACTTGGCTAGAGCCATTTCTAATTTCTAAATTGTGATACACTGTAGAAGAAAAGTTTGACGACAGAGATAACAACCAGAGCTAAAAAATTTGCTTCAGCTTAGCGCACGCAAGAAATGCAGCCTAATAATTCCTTCAACGTGCGAAAATATAAGGCTCCATGGTCTATTGAATGAAGACTTGTGCCATTAGCGTATACAGTATTTTATAGATAGCAGATACTGTTGAGTGTGGTTTTTCGTTGTAGCACAGTGATTATCTTCTGCTAGTACAGGCAATCATTAAATGCTTTTGTTTATTTCTAATTGATGTTATGAAACAGTGAAATTTCACAAGTTTAATTGTCACTATTTCACAAATCTGAACTTACTGATACCGAATGTCCAGACGAGTAATTTACAATGCTCTTTACAATACATACATTAAGGGTTTCTCGACAATACACACGGCATCATGATAATAATAAAAAAAAACAGGACAAGTAAAGTGATTCTAGGGTGCTATTGAATATAACATTGGTAGTCTGCTTACTTCAGGTTCTGTGCCTATTGAGGTAACTTTATGGGAATTTGAACATCACATCTGAATCTCTTTCAGGTATACAACGTCCGACATGATGAATTTGTGGACCCACCAGCTGGCCATGTCTTCTCTGATAAAGATAAAATCAGGCTTGTGTGCAGTGAAAACTTCTTAATGAGCTGCAGGTCAGTACCTAAATTTCAGGTGCCAAGTTTAATATTGCTTTTGGAAAACTGCATCACTTACTAGCCTCTGTTTTCAGCACAACTGACAAAGTGACAGCAGTGCATGAAGGTAGCCTGCCCAAGACCCTTGAAAGTAATGAGCAGTCACCTAGTCAGCAGCTTGCCTGCTGTGAAAATGATTATAGGCTACCACCTGTGCCCTTAGATATTAAGGATGCGATTGAAAGGACACAACCAGGAAAAGTGTCCAGTCACACTAAATCCCGCATTGTAGGGTGGATTGCAAATCATCTCATGACTATAACAGTGTAAGTATAGGCATGTATTTGCATGTGTTTAATTCAGTACAGGTTTTAAAGTTGCTCTTTTTTACAGCTATCCAGGAAGCCTCTACGAAGCAGCTGCAAAATCTTCGTGTTGGAATATCCAGTGCTAAGGGACACTATTGGCACAGGCTGGGTAAGCACTAAAGCAATGGCATTCCTATAACTTTATTGGGATGTCATACATGTTGGTGAGCTAGACTGCAGGTGCCCTTCAAGTTATTTTGTTCTTGGAGAGCATTCAAGAAGTTTCAACCCCATATTTATTACATTTGAATAATTGCCATGCATGTTCTTAGAGTCGTTTCATCGAACTCTGATAATGGCAGACATTAACTTGAGGGTTTGATAATAATCATCAACTAGGTGCCCATGGCCAATATATTCATATCATGCATTAATAAAGTTAAAAACTGGCCCTGGTTATAAGCTTTAACACCGGTTTAAGAGGATAAATACAGATGTAATGCATCGCTTCTGGGGATTGAATATTACCACTAATGGTATATGTAGTTTCTAATCACAGCTTGAATAGAGGCTCACACAAGCTCAGTTCTGCGACTGAAATGCCACGATCTTCGCCATGCCGCATGGCTCCAGCACATACATAAAATGCAGGAACCGGAGTTTGGAATGAGCAGATAAAGCTAAAATACAACAGATATGCTGATATTACTAGGAACAGCTAAATTTGCCAGGTATTGTCACCTGAATCTGCTTCTGCCCCATAGCAGGTTAAAAGCAGTGTATCAAGGTTCCCAAAGAATCATTTGCTTCAAAAGTGACCATGTTCAAAGAGGACAGTGTCCACTGTGCGGAAATTTGAAATAATAAAAAAAATTGTTGTTTCCAGGACTCATGGAAAGTCTCCTTGAAATACAAATTCGCATATATGAGGAAGTCTCTGTGCACAGTTCCAGCTGTTCAAGCAGCGAGAGCAGCTTACGGAAAACGCAAAGACTTAGAAGAAAGCACCAATACTAAGCGGCACTGCCATGTGGTAAGTGAAACGTCAAATGGACTGGTACATAGAACTCAAACTATGAAGTCACTCTTATTTTATGTGTGAGCTACTGAAGTAAAACATTATTCATGTTTTAACGATATAACCTCTTCATATCAACACATTAAGAAGCCAGGCAAGTTTTCAGGGCCATATTGACAGTTAAAGTATAGTAATGCAAAATAAGACAAAATAAATTTGGTAAACAAAAAAATCATCTTATCTCCTATGGAGAACAAAACAACAACTTTCACAGTTTTCATGCAAGGCTCTATTATTTGAGTCAAGATGGTAACGCTCTATCAAACTTCTATGTGTCCCTGTATGTTTAAAACTCGGCGTTTCAGCAAGTGCCGCGGGCATGTTGCTCGATTCCTCATTCTTTTCTTCATTTTGTAGCTAGGTTCCCGACTTGGCTGATTCCATGCTCCTTGGTTAGCAAGTAGTAGATTTATTGCTCGGTATCAGCTTGTTATTGACATCATGCATCATTCCAGCTTTAAATATTGTGTTCTACATTTTGCACCATACTTATCACTGAAAGTGACTGACAATCCTTTGATTCAACTATTAAACTCGCATGAGTACTGAAATAAGTGGACAGGTGAAATCAAACTACTGCAGCTCAGTGAGCATGTGATGTGAAAGCTCCAACCAGCGATAATTAATGCCCTTTCAGTGGCCACCATAAACAATGCCCATATGCTATGCTTGGCTTCAATATCTGTCTGTCCTCTACATTAGAAAGCTCCTTATTGCTCTTTATTTGTTGACTACACCATGTAACTATACATAAACCAATGTTTTTCCAGAAGCTTTTTAGAGGTGAACATTTTTTTTTGGGGGGGAGGCAAGATACATATTAGGTTCGAAATTTCAAGTTTTCAAACTTTCTTTTTATATGAAAGAACAAGCACTACTAACTAATATCTGGTCAAAGTTTTACATATATGACATACATATAAAGGCAACAACTCTTGTATTCTAACACCGACACCGCAGTTGGCAATATTTAAAATCAGTGTTACCTCTTCAGACTCCTTCTGATATAGGTAGGAGGCGTGGTTCACTGGTTTTACACACACACATTTGCGATATGCTGGTTCACAAGGTGTAAATTTGGAAGTGGTGAAGTGCCGAGGTGGTCGACATTGGAGAGAATCATTGTGAGAACTTTGATATTAACATAATTTATGACACACTCGCAGAGCAAGATGGTATCAGTACACACTGCTTCAGTTCTCTTACGTAAGTCAACCCTGTAATTGAGTTTCTCTACACATGTCCAGTTCAAAAAAATGCCAACATTCTTCAACTGAGCTAGCAAAAAGTTGAGTTTTCATGTCTGCCTATTTCATGTCATTTGTCGTGATCTTTCACTGTGCAGTACCATCTTTTTTTTGCTGATTAGATTGTAGATCTCTCCCAACATGTCGCTTCTCAGCATGATGAGGCTACAATTAATAGCCATATTGACTACATGGTGAAAGAAATCAAGCGGCCTATTCCTGACATGCAAAAACTCGGTGATTCTATGGAGCAGACAAGACCATCTAGACAGAAGTGGATGAAGGAAATGAGGCCATCAACAGCAGATGTGGTGCTGAAATACCCTGCTTTGGCAAAGGCTGAAATGGTGAGCAGAAACAGCTGTGGTTTTGATCCTGCTGCAGAAATGTATGTGAGAGAACTTAACAATGAGTTTTTTTTATGTTATCGATAGTTGCAAATTTGTTGGTGATTCGGTACAATTTTTTTGTCGTTCTAGCTTCATGAGGAGTTCATTGCTCTCACTGGCGTTAACTTAGAAAAAAAGGTCCTGGAATTTATAAACCGGTATGGAGACCGGTGTTTTGAGCTTGCGAAGTGTCGTCGTTGCGCGAAGGAAGCTGTGAAAGCAATTGAAGAAGAAGTCGAGGCACTGGATGGTGACGAAAAGAAATGTACGTGTAGAAGCTTGCCAGCTTTTCCAGTTTTCCCAAATTTCCAAACTTTTATAAGTCATTTTCATAGGAGTATTACTGTCAATGCCCTTATATGTGAAAGTTTGATGTGCCTAAAATATTTCGTCAACAGATCGCTTTGCCGTTGGCATTGTCGAGTTGCTGCCCATGCTCCTAAAGGAGCAGCCGCGATTTCTGCAGGGACCGGTGAGCTTATTTGCTTTACCTTTTTTTATATCAGCTAGTATACTTTTCATCAGTGATGCTGATTTTATGTATTACTCATTTTACAGGACACCTACCCTGCCCTTTCGCTGAAGGGCAAAAATGCCTCTGAAGCTACAAACATAGTTGCGAGCTTTGAAGGGCTTAGTGTAGAGGTGCTTGATGTAATTGCAGGTATGACGGCGCTTATGGAAATATACTGGATATTCGATGTCAAGTACAGTGGCGCCAACAAAAAAACATTCACTCTACTTGAACATTTCTGTGGCTTGCCGACAAGTGCAAAGCAGATGCCGCTAGTCATACGGCAAATATCATCGCTTGAAAAGGCAACTTAAGTTATGCCTACAGACGTGTGTTATCAATAAATGTTTTCATATAAAAATGCACTGTGTGGCATATTTCATTGCTCCCTGGCTTTTGGAACAATGCATTGTTTTGTTCCTGACAATGTCAGCCGCATAAACCTGTGGTTTTATACGGCCGTTGACACTCAGCAGTGAATTTGGAGGTGTGTTCGTAGTGTCTTTCATGATAATATATTTCGCAGTGTGGAACAGAACCAGGTGTTTTCCAAGAAAAAGTGCTAAATACCATGATGCAATACATTGGCAATTATTCTGATTTTATATGTATAGTGCATATCTATATTATTGGTATATATACCCGCATTTTCGTCGCATTCATTACAGCTACAATGTTCTCGGTAAAATATGGCCATCAGAATAATCAATTCAACTAACCTGGTGTGCACACAATTGTGTATTCGAAGAGTCTGTCGTACCTCCATACCAGCCGTAGCTAGTAAGAACGTAGCATCGATTACTAACATATTAGCTTCGTAACTTTGGAAGAAGGTAGTGGAACTTGCTACTTTTGGGTAGCAACGGCTTGTCACATATGTTACAACCATATTATAGTAATGGGAGTAGTAGTAACTATTGCTACATATGCCGTTACTAACAGGAAGTAGTAATGGCAAGGCCAGTAACAGTTACTACCCTTGTTGTTGCTACCTGCTGTTAGTAACAGCAACGGTAGTAAGGATTCCTACCCTTGCTTTTACTAGCTGCTGCTAGGAACGGCAAGAGTAGTAACAGTGACTACGCTTGCCGTTACTAACTCCCGTTACTAACAGGGTTGTAACATATGTGACAAACTGTTACTACCCAAAAGTAGCAAGTAGCACTACTTTTTTTTTAAGAGTGTACTTGAACTGGTGTTTTCAGCGCCGGATAAGTTACAGCGGCTTTACAAAGCAGTCAACCCTCTCAAATCACGTACCACTGGTTGCGGAACTAAGCACAAAACTCTGTTTGTGCCGTGTGTAGCGGGGGTTGTTTACGCGATTCCATTCCCATGTGGTATTTCGGCCAAACGGGGCGATGTCTTAATGAAAGGCTTAAAGAGCACCATTATAATGTTCACAAAGCAAACCAGGGCCACATTGGAATTCACAGCCGCGATTGTGGATGGACCCCCATGTTTGATCAATGTGAAGTGGTAAAAAAGCACCCGTCACAATTAACTCGAGAAATTATAGAAGCGCATTGTATAGCAAGAGCTGGCAGCACGTGTATTAGTGCCCCTTCTTTGGTTTTATCTGAACATGAAGTGGCCTTCCTTAATCAGGATAACCGCCTATGAATCTGTGACGGTGTGATGCGTGTTATCTTGTCGTTGCGTTAGGGTGGTTTTGTTTGTATGCTCGCGCCGGTCTACATATATGATGCAGTTTGACAATAAAGCTCAGTTGGAAGTTAGCGCTCTGTCCTCTTGTGTCGGTCTGCTCGGCCGTTGCTTCTTCCCCGTAATGCGCTATACCAGTTCAAGGACTTGTCGCCGCTTGCGCGCATACGCGCGTGTCCCGCCAAATCTGCCGTGGGCGCCAAAGTAACCACAGCAGCAGCTCTGGCAGGATACGGGAGAGACTGACGGTTGCTAACGTATGCGTGGTGCCTGTATTCCGTTCGCAGTCGTCTCCAAAACACGGGAACGAGACCTTGAAAACCCAGCGCACCGTGCTATAGTTCGCATCTTATATAATTCAATCTCTGGAGTTGGGAGCTCGACGCCACCGACGTGTTCGATCTCAGTCACCACGTCAAACAAATTGACCCCCGATACGACCTTGGTGCCGGGAAAGCAATGCCTCCGCATATAAGGCTGAAGACATTGTTACAGGAACGAAAGGCTCTAAATACGACAGCTGAAACGGCGCAGATTATGCTCGAGAAGTTGAGGAGCTCAGAATTCTCAGTTCAGAAGTCAGAAATTGTGGTATGCAGCAATTAAGAACTAAAGGAGCTGATCGAGTTCAACTCTGTTGCAAAGGCGAAGAACGAAAGAGTAAGAGTGTGGAAGCTAGAACGGTACGATTTTTCCGGATTTACACCACTGAATAAGTAAGTACCGTAGCGGCAGGGGCGTAGGCAGAAATATTGTAGGGGGGGACCCTAATATCGGAGGGCGGGGGGCGTGGGGCCGGTGTGCCAGCCCATGGCTACGCACCTGCGTGGCGGGTATGGGATCAGAGAGAGCCGAGAACGCCCATAGTGGATTGGTGAAGTTAACCACCACAAAGCGAGATAAGCTTGCGCAAGGCCAAGTAGCCAGAATTTCGTTTCGGGGGGAGGGATCACTACTTTGATTTAGGGAGGGGCACCCCCTTAAGATGGCCATTTTTTTGCACTTCATGTCATGGCGAAAATAATTTTCGGGGGGGGGGGGGGGAGAGGTTGTGACCGGTGTGTCACCCCCTGGCAACGCCCCTGGCAAGAAGGGGTAAACTTGACACAGTAGGAGCGTTCATCCGACACTACACTGAATATACAATAAGCTTAACATGCGCGGTGCCGGATCAAATGTGCTAAAACGAGCACAATGAACCATGTCAACCCAGGGTCAATGCAATCGCGTCCACAAGTCCCACCACAAAGTACTGGCTGCATGAGAACGTCTAGTTACCCGTATCAAAAGCACTGGACTTCGCAGGGGTGCCTACAATGTGCACCGAATGGCAAGTGCATTGCCTCCAACGGCCATGCGGTTGTCAAGGCCGGCAATGGAATCAGTGTGCACGATTCCGCAGCAGCTGGAAATACCTTGGTAACTAGGCTACCACGGCAGTGTACGCATCAAGTCACAGTTGTCTTTAATTCGATGGCACGCGCGACTCGGCAACGTTCACTTGAATATTTTAACTGCCGTTCCTGCCCTGGACACAGTCTGAAGTAGCACAACGCCTCATAACAACCGCGGAGCAGGGGTGGGGTTCCGTTCATTACCGAAACGAAGCACTGTGAAGGCATCGAACAAGAGCTTTCGAGCATGGTTAAACTTGCTGCACCACTGCGTTCATAACTACGGAACAAAAACTACACTACTGACAGAAGCAGGCCATAAAACTCACTCTTAACGGAGCAGCAGTGCGGCGTGGTCGCGGGCAAGGTGCACCACCACTTGTCACAGCGTCCGAGCAACGAAGAAACTAGCAGCAAACTGAGAGGCTACGACGAGCTACAGCTGGCTATAAGGTGATGCGGTGACAACAGCGCATCCTCTATTTCTTTTTCACTGGTCCAATTAACACACACGCAAAAGAGATATCGCGAGTGAGCAAAGCCACGTGACTTCACTCGTCAAATGGGAAGCAAAGCCGTGGCTTTCTTTCCAGCTGCCCACCAAGGAACTCAAGGCGCAAATCATCCCAAGACAAGGGTTTTATTCCGCCATCAAAAGTACGGATCGTCACCGTCAGCTTCGGGCAATCCAAGGGGCCCACGATGCCGCAGGCAGGTACTCCCTGCCTGTTCCAACGTGGGAGCGGCCCGCAGGGGCGTCGGGGTAAAACCCGACTCTCCTCCCTCGGTGTACAATAAAGTTATCTATCTATCTATCTATTTCCAGCTGCCCAGCGCCAGGCGAAGCTCGAGTGTGATAACAAAAGAGCAGTCTCACCTTCATCTGCGCGCGCTTATGGCGACAGTCCCGCGCGATGCATCCTATGCCTCTTTGAGCGTGTTTGTATGAAGTACATGCGCGTTTGCGCATGCGTGGTTGAAAATTATCGGGACATGGTTTGAATTCACAACCCCCCCCCCCCCCCCGCGCCCCGCCTCTTGGTTGCGTGCGGAGTTCGCTGAAACGTTAAAACCATGAAGACGCAGGCCACGTGATATCACTTTGACCAAGCATTTGCAAGCGCGCGTATTTCGAATATAGCAGAGGCTTCACGACATGAAATGACGCCCAATGAAGCGAAAATGGCTGAGTCCGGAGGTCACTTGATATTGCTTCGACCTATTATGTGTAAACGCTCGCATTTCGAACTAGTGGTGGAAATAAAAGGTGATTGGTTGAGCAAACAAATTAATTTATCTCGCCTTGACCAATCATGTGTAAGCGCGCGCATTTCAAAAATGTGTCTTGCATCAACGATTTTTTTTTTAAAAGGTACTGTGGAAGCTACAATGCTGAAGCACATGCCTGCTACAGCGCCAGAATGTATCACTTAAATTTAATGACAATGTTTTTATTTACCTTGCTGAAATAAATGATGCCGCTTTATTTATGATGAGACTTAAATAGCAGCGGAAAATCGTACAGTTATTCACATAAAAAACAGTGCCAATAACGAGGGACAAGAGAAAGAAGGAGACAGACAGCGGCGCTGCTGTCTGTCTTGTCCCTCGTTATTGGCGCTGTTTTTTATGTGAATTATGTCATACCAACTCGCCCAAGCAACCACGTTCAGTACAGTTATTGTCACCTTGCAAGTATGCCTTCCTTTTCTTTCGATTTTCTAGTTCTCCATGAACAATAAACTCGTAGCACGACAAACCATCGAAGTATTTCAAACCATCGAAGTTTATTTCCAAACCATCGAAGTGTTCACGAGACGCCGCCGACAAGTTCTCGGGGCCGGGTACCTGCAGACATGACGGCCGCTGCAACTTTTTAACGCGATAGCGTTGAAGAGTTTGTTTCGCAGAAATTCCGGCCTCGGTGTTGTAGGTTGTGAGCGAAAAATCGACAAAGGGGCAAATAATTAACTATTAAGTATTTCCAGGCACGAGTGGCGATTGAACCGGTGCCGTTTGCGTGTGAAGCGGGAGTTCTACCACACAGCCACGCCTCTGCTTGAACAACCCGAAAATAACTTCATCTGCTTAGAAATGAAATGAAAGTAACTAAATGAAAGTCAAAACATGGAATTATCCTCATGTCTTCATAGTTTAAAGTCAGTTACACACCACAAAAAAGCCCGCACGTTACTGCACCCTTAAAACCACGTAGTGGGTTCATAGCCAGTTCGGAGAGACTTCATACACTAAGTGTTTGAAGTATACGCACTAGGAACAGAATAACGCTATAGTGTTCAACTCTTAAAGTTATTTCATCCATCCATCCATCCATCCATCCATCCATCCATCCATCCATCCATCCATCCATCCATCCATCCATCCATCCATCCATCCATCTGATGGATGGATGGACAGAATAACTGTATTAATGTCGAGTAGGCCTCGCGCTAGTGTCCCAGCCCGAAGCGGGCCAGTTTTGTGCTGCACACTTTTGAGTAAGAGAGCACGTAATGTCTCAAGCAGCTGGTACCCAGAGATGGCTGCCAAAATGTATTCGCAGGTAATCTATGTAAAGAAAACCCGATATTGTTAAATGTTTTCTTGCGTATCGCCCAGCGATACAAACGCGCGCGCTAAAATACATGCCCCCCCCCCCCCCACCCACCCCAGAAAAGCTTCTTGCTACGCTTTTGTCTATGCAATGGTACCTGCAAATAAAACTCACAGGATCCCTCATTCATGTCACCCAAGACGACTTCAACAGTGTAGGGGTGATATCATTCCTACACCGCGAGACACTTCGCGGATAGGCTGCATTTAGGGCTAACAACCATCGAGCGGTAGATGGCGCAAGGCTCGCGCGGGGTTCATCATTATCATCATTATGGTTAGCGCGGTAGCGACAGCAGTGACGCTTGACGGCGGCACATGAGACGTGAGCGGCTGATGTAAATGGTCGTCTCTTGACGGGGTCCCGCAGCAACCGTGGGTCGTGTGCCGTGGGTTCCTAGTGGAGAGTTGGACATATACGCGACGGCGCCTTCACGTTACTTTTTATTTGATATAAGTGCATTGTAATATTGTATACAGCTGTATTTAGCGTGTTGATCCCTGGGAATGTGTTTCATTCGGCTGGCGCGATATCGTCGATGTAAAAGTAGTTCAACAAATATTTTGTTTGGTTCGACCGTATATACTGCCTCAGTCAGTTCCGAGAGTATGTCATTACAAAACAGCAGAACACGAAAATTCTCCTCTTAGTTGTCTTCGTCCTCCCTGACGAGAAACTGAGAGATGATGGTAGAGAAAGAAAGGCA
The DNA here is from genome assembly GCA_013436015.1 of Rhipicephalus annulatus. NCBI lineage: Eukaryota > Metazoa > Arthropoda > Arachnida > Ixodida > Ixodidae > Rhipicephalus > Rhipicephalus annulatus. Next base: position 97,563 of record WOVY01012312.1, on the reverse strand, counting down.
GGGAGGTCAACCAGTCTAAAATAACCGGTTTGCTACTCTACACGTGGGAACGGGATGGGGGAGATTGAAAGAACACTTCGGGGGCAGAGGCTGTCGTCGTCTCTTAGAGTAATGCAGGTACATAGAGCATAGCCATTTGTAGCATGCTCGCGCCAAAGTATCCTTCATCTTGCTCTTTGAGAGTCTTGATGATGATATTAACTGCGAAGAACTTTAAGTAAGACCACATATAAAAACTAAAAAAAGAAGCAAGCAGGAAACTGAAAGAGAGAGAAAAATAATACTAGAGAGAAAAGGACGAGGAACAGGCCGATACAAAGAGAAAGAGGGGATGAATGGATGGACTTTATTTGGTCCTTCGGAATGTGTTTTAGCACGTCGCGGGCTGCTCCCACGTTGAAACAGAAAGAGCAAGTCTCTCTGCTGCGTCGAGGAGCCCGGTGGACTGCCCATAACTGTTGTTCAAGTCCGGAGCTTGCAATAGCACCCTGCCATTCGGACGGCGTGACAACTTCCCCACAGCGTAACGCGGAGCCCTGCCAGTGCATATGTTCCAAGGTAGCTACATAGTGGCAGAAAGAAGGGGAAAAAAAGAAAAAGCCAGAGAGGAAAGAAGGCTGCCCAGTCCCGAAGTTCCTTCAGGCTTAGCATTACTAGTACAGAGCTGCCTTAACATTTACCCTGCTGTCATTACATTTCATTTTCATTTTATTATACTGTCAGCCCCATTTGGGCTATAACAGGGGTGGAAAAAAATAATATACATACAAAAAATAGGTACTCCCTATACAACTTCTATCATACATAACAAGGAATGACAAGAAATAGCCAAAACACTCTGCTCTTGAGGGCATAGAATAAGCAAAATATAAACTATACATCTTTATACACGACATCCTTTAGGCCCTTCAAGAAAGAAGGTACACATTCCGATAAGACAGTGGAATTCGGCAGCCTGTTCCACTCACTGATCGCCCGCGGAAAGAAACTGAACTTAAAACAATCGTTGTGTGATCTGGGAGGGGGGATGTACATGTTATGCCGGTGCCTTGACGTTTCCCCAGTTTTTATATACATATACTTCGATCTGTCTATTTTTACTTGTTCTTTAATGATTAAAAAGAGTAATTTAAGTCTTTCATACTCTGTCCTTTGTTCTAGTGGTTCAAGGTGGGCCAGCTTGCAAAGCTGAGTTGGGGAGTGGCAGCGGTGGTATTTGTTAAACATGAAACGTGATGCCAATCTTTGTATTCTATCTAGCTTAGTGCGATTACTTGTTGTGTACGGATCCCATACCACCTTTGCGTACTCCATAATAGGCCGTACGAGAGCCTTGTAAGCCAAGCATTTGATTTCCGGGCTAGCATGGTGCAGATTTCTCCGAAGTCTCCACAATGCTTTGTTAGCCTTAGCACAAACGGAGTCTACATGCAAATTCCATCGTAGATCGGAAGTTATTAATAAACCCAAATATTTGTGTTGTTCTACTCTGCCAAGCTCATGATCGTTTATAGAGTACGTCGTATTGAGAATGCGCTTTTTTCCTAGTTACGGTCATCGTCACTGTTTTTGCGGCGTTTAGATCCATCTGCCAAATGGTGCATCAGTTTTGTATTTTTTGGAGGTTTAGATTTAGTTCTGATTGATCGGTAGGAGACCTGACTGTTTTATACATTACGCAATCGTCTGCGAAGAACCTTATGGGGACCGTAATATCTTTAGGTAAATCGTTGACAAAAATCAAAAACAGTAGTGGGCCCAAGACACTGCCTTGGGGAACTCCAGAAATAACATTGCCAAGGGCAGATTTTTTCGTGCTGACTTGAACATACTGCTTGCGATTGGAGAAATAGGAGGAAAACCACTGCGTTAGGTTTGGGTTTTTAAAGATAGTGTTTATTTTAACAACAGTTTAGCATGGGACACCTTATCAAAAGCTTTTGCAAAATCTAAGAGTATCATGTCAACCTGACCTTATAGTCATTATGATCTAACTAATGAAATAAGGAAGCAAAGGGAGAATGCAGGAAGGTTACCAAGAGAAACATCTGGTTGGGCCACCCTACATTGGGAGATTAGGGAAGGGGACAAGAACTAATAGATATTTTTAAAGTCCTGTGCACCGAGACCTCCTTCTGTGCCTTCATTGGTATAAAAACCTTTTTTAACTATTCAAAGCACCATACTGATTTCTCCCTATACTCTGTGCAGGGAGTTGCATTCTGTATTTATAGATGGCATCCTACTGCAGATAAATACTTTAAAAGGTCATCAGGTTCTGATGCCGCCACTACACACAAACCAAAAAACAAAGGAAGAAGATTAAATCATCTACAAATTCTCGCATTGCCCCAAGGCATCATTTCACTGCAACTAAACGAAAACATAAAAGGAAGAAAAGAACTGAAGTGGGCGTTCATCAATCAATGGCAGTTGCTGGGGGTGCGCAAATGATAAACTTTAGAAACGTATTGCATAGTAACGACACCACATTGATTATCATTTGAATAGTTTCTTATAGTGAAGCAACTATTTTGAATGTAGCCCTAGAATGGCCATGTAACGATTTTCAAAAAAGCCCAAGAATTCCGCATTTTATTTGAAACAAATATTGACAAGTTTTAACAAAGGAACATATCATAATTACTTTTAACTTGAAAACAATTTTGCCATTGTGTAAAATGACACAGGCTCATATAAAACAGGAACTAGAGCAGGTGTTTTGTAACTGCAGAATTAAATACTAAAGTGACTACAGCGTGCGCTCCCTGTGGCACTTGGTCAAAAAACTTTAAATGGAACTCATATAAACATTAAACATCATTCATGTGCCATTGTGCATGTCTTGATGAAGAGAGTAGATTGATTACTGTTACTTCAGAGACACTAGATTTTCAAGCAAAAATTTCCTTCTGTGATCAATCTAGCATAGATACTCCTGTAAAACCTTGGGCTGTGTTCTGGTAATTCTATGCTTAAAACAATACACGTTACACCTTTCTGTTCCAGCGCTTCATGAGATTTTTTTCATTTGTGCTTATTATTTAAAAACTAGTCAAAAAGTGTTTGGTTTTTTTTCATTAGACTCAAGTACAAAATTAAACAGAATATTCAATCCAATATTCAAAATTTTCCAACAACAGCACATGCCTAGCAGTAGGAGAACATGAAGACATTAAAATAATCATAAACAAGTCAACCTTCAGCTGCTGTCAGTCGCACATTAGCATATGCAGTTCCAGCATAAGATAAAGTGAACCATGGTCATGATGTTTGAGCAGTCTCAATATACCAATGAAATTCAACCACAGACATGACCAATCAAATGGGCGATAAGCAAATACAATGTGTGACATCTGTGTTCTGCTACCATTTCATATTATCTCTATGGTACATTTCCTAAGAATCACACAAGATTGTTATAGTCAACCAGAGTCAACTCAGTCTGAGGGACAAATCTTGAAACTTGAAATGACAGGGGAAATATTTGACGCCAATCTCCCTCTCTAAAATTTTGCAGCCAAACAGCAGTCATTAGTGTCAGCGAGACAACAGAGTTTGCTGCATTTGCGTGACTTTGGGGCATTTTCTCTCTCTCTCTCTCTCACACACACACACACACACACACACAAAATAAAAACAGAAATGCACAAGTGTTGCAAGGTTGGGTTTTAATTCAGATGTGACGTACGTTTTATGTTTCAAATCAGAAAGCAGTCATCTAATGCCTAAATACTGTTGCCAAAATGCCAACTTTATAAACAGATGGTACTGCAACACGAAAGTGGTGTCCTCTAAAGTTGCAGGAAGAGAGAGGGGGGGGGAGCTTGATTGATATGTGAGGTTTAACATCCCAAAACCACCATATGATTATGAGAGACGCCACAGTCGAGGGCTTCGAAAATTTCAACCACCTGGGGTTTTTTGATGTGCACCCAAATTTTTGCACATGGGCCTACATCATTTTCGCCTCCCTCGAAAATGCAGCCGCCGCAACCGGGATTCGATATACGCGACTTGCAGGTCAGCAGCCGAGCACTTTAGCCACTAAACCACTGCGGAAGGGCGGGAGAAGAGCTTAGCGGACCACTCATTTCAAAAGCGACCTCATAAATATAGTTGAGTAGTTGCGGGATAACTGGTATTCATGAACACTGTCCAGCCGAATGAACGGTCTAAGCACTACAAAAACACTCCAAAATATGCAATGTTACTGTGGTCTGTTTTGTTATCATATACAAAGCAGAGAAAAATTAGCAGCACAATGAGAAAGCTAGCAAAATGAGATAACACTTGCAAAATGGTCCTTGTCGACCTGAAAGAAGAAAAGCCACAAAGTACCGTTGATTATGCAACACTTGGTGGATTATTGCCAGAAATAGTATGTTACAGGAGGTGAGGCAGTCCAGTATATCAATTCAGAAACACTTAAGGGGGGACACGGGTCTTGAAAGCGAAAAAATAGCGAAAAAAACGATTTTTCAATTTTGTTGTTGTTGCATTCATTACATCTTCCTGCACGTTCTCGCAAAACTCTAGGCCTGTAAACGGTATAGTTTTCCCGGACGATCATATTTACTACGCGAACTTTCTAGTTTCGCTCGCGGTAAACGCCATAAAACGATCAGTTTCGCGCCGCCGCCGATTTGCAACCGTGCCACGGAGCGCAGCCATCTTGGCCTCCTTTGAAACTGCATCCTTCGCCCTTTTTTTCCCGCCAAACGCGAGTTTTCAGTGATACGCTGTAACTGAATAATCAAACAAAAAAGAAAACGAAACCTAGCTATCTCATTGGCCCACAGCCGCCACGTGACAAAAGTGCGCCTCCTCATTGGTCCGTGGTTGTTTCCGGCTGCTTGCAGCGAAAACGAACTGCCGCCATTTTGAAAGAGACCATTGTCGTCTGTCGTCGTGCGCCATGCCTAACGGTTATCGGAAATTTCGCACCGTGCACAAGTTCGGCAAATCGCGACGGAAGCGTGTTGCGAAGCGAAGAAATGCATCGCTGCCTTCGACGGAGCCCGCTGTGCACCTTGGACCGGCATCAGATAACACGACAACGGCAGAACGCGAGCCGGCGACTGACGCGCACGCCCTGGACTTCGCCCCGACGGTTGCGGCAGCGGCCGTGCAGGACACTGGAGCTGCGCGGCCTGAGCGCACAAGATTGGACTCGACTTTTTTAACAAGTGCAGATTGTGCTTTGCGCGAGCAACAAACGCAGCAGAGACTTTCCCAGCTAGCGTCAGTATCGGCGACGGAAAGGAAAATGAAGTGCGTCGCGAGTGACAGTGCCCCGAGTTCAACCACGGCGTATACGGTTGTTGACCTGGACGTTGTAAATAACCTGTTCGAGGTTGGTAGTTGCCGTGTGTGCCGTGGTGATCTAACTATTGAGAGGGACACGCGTGAGTACGGCATCGCCGTGAAACTGACAGTGTCGTGCAGCAATTGCGGTGAACTGCGATCGCAGTGGAGCTCGCGGCGAGTTGCTGGCTCGGCGACGTGCAATCCCTTCGAAATAAATATTCTCGCTGCACGGGCGGTGCAAAGCACGGGGAATGGGCAGACTGCCCTAAATGACATTTTTTCTGCCATTGGAGTTTCTCACAGAGGTCTTCACAATAAGACCTACCAGCATTATTTGAAGACCAAGCTGAACCCAGCTACGGCAAAAGCATGCTCTGAGAACTTGGCAAAGTGCGCTGCCGAAGTGAAACAGCCGTACAGTGACCTGAATTTTGGAAATCCGGGTAACATTGCTGTTTGTTTTGATGGCTCATGGCACACACGTGGACACTCTTCTCACATTGGTGTGGCCACCGTGATTGAGCTATTTACAGGATATGTGCTAGATTACGTGGTTCTCTCCAATTTCTGCCTCGGCTGCGAGTGTGGGCCGCAGCCAGATAGCCCAGATTATGCTGCATGGAAGGCACAGCACTTATGCCAAAAAAACACAAGCTGCAAGGCAGGCCAAATGGAAGTTGAGGCAGCAAAGATTCTGTTTCAACGTTCACTCTCTCTGCATGGCCTCAGGTATACAACCATGCTCTGTGATGGTGATAGCCGCTCATTCATTGCCATTGATGAAGCCAAAGTTTATGGCTTTATTCCTGTGGTAAAAGAAGAGTGCACCAACCACATTCAGAAGCGAATGGGCACAGCGCTTCGCACCCTTGTGCAAAAGCACAAGTCAGGTGATGCGCAGCGCATTAGTGGTAAAGGACGGCTGACCGCAGACCTGATCACCAAGATCTCCAGCTATTATGGATGGGCTATCAAGTCTTTTGCTGGAGACTTAGATAAAATGCACAACGCAGTGTGGGCCACATTCTATCACATTACGTCGACAGATGAGAAGCCCAATCATAACTTCTGTCCGGATGGTCCTGACTCATGGTGTAAATATAACTCGGCCATGGCAAAAAACGAACCACCACCAAAAAGCAGGTACAACTTGCCAGAAGCGGTCAGCAGTGCACTGCGGCCCATTTTTGAGCGTCTGGCTGACAAGAAGTTGCTGCAGCGGTGCCTGAGAGGACAAACTCAGAACGCTAATGAGGCACTGCATTCAGTCATTTGGAGCCTCGCGCCCAAAGACAAAAATGCCTCACTATATGCAGTCGAGGCAGCAGTTGGAGAGGCTGTGATGAGGTTCAACCTTGGCACCCACAATGCCAGCTCAAGCATATTGCGAGAGCTCCAAGTAGAGCAAACCGCCAAGGGTAGCCGAAGGGCTAATGAAAAGGACTCCCAACGCACTATCAATGCAGAAAGGAAGAGGGGGGTCATCAGCAGCCTTTCAGGCAGCTGCAAAGCGGAGGCAAAGAGGAAAGCCCCACCCAGATTATTCTCCAGGAGCCTTCTGAGCCACTGGCTGTTGTAATTTCGCCCATCCAGGAGAATAAAAGGCTTTTTTCACATGTCTATTAGTTTTTCCCACTTTTCTCAAAACACTTTTATTGGCCGTCTCCAATTTTCTGGGTGGCTGTTGTTACCCTTCTAATCATCCAATTTTAATGGGTTTTTTTTTGTCTTATAGCTAGACTTCCAAAGAGTGCAATATGCCTATAATACAATGTTTCTTCAGCCTGAAACATTTTGAAATTTTGGGCAAACAACAGACAAAGAATTCATGTCTCAATAAAAATTTTTGAACTTTTGTAACTTGGGATAAAATAAATGTAGAAACACGAAATTATGCTTCTTGCACTCATTGAGCATTCAGGAATATATAAATATAATTTTTAGCTTGGTTATTGTAAAATATTTTTTGCCAGTCATCCCAGAAGTGTAAAACAGAAAATGTTGTATAAAATTTTTTCTTCGTGAGATACAGAAAAACTGGTTGCATATTTGAAATCAGCACATTAAATTACATATTACCTGCAAGTTTCATTACTCTAGTAGCAGTAGCAATAAATGTTTTGCCCAAGGCCCATGTCCCCCCCTTAAAGCACTTATGAGAATGTGTCCCGAAACTACATAACAAACAAGAATACTTTGCGCAGCTGCTATTGTAAGCAAACGTGAAGAGACGCTGCATCCTGTCAGAGGCTACGAAGACAAGTTTGTAAACGTATATGCGGGTTCCGTTGAACTTCACGTCACTTGAGGGCTGCAGGCATATTCCTGAGGAGTTCTTCGGCTCCCTCCTGAGTGGAGAGGTCGGCCTGCAGGAGCATCTGCACCAGAGGCAATGCCCTGCGCATAGGTTTCAAAAGGAAGAAAACAAAGATTGAATTTGGCCATTTTCAAAGAGCCCAACACAGAACAAAGGCTTTGACGCAATTTCACTGACTTGTTCCACACGGGCTCCTTCCGAGTCATTGGCTGCGGCTGCAGCTTCCTCTTCGAACTGAAGGCGTGCATGATCTGCAAAGACAACAAAGGAAGTACCTCACGGTCAAGGCGGCGAAAATTGCTCTTCAAAGCCACACTAGAGTGAAGCAATTAATTAGTTTATTATGCTAGCTCTCGTGTTGTTAATTTCACCTCCGTAATAAAACTTCTATTAGTGCACACAAAACACACAAGAAAAATACAGATGAGCACTCGTTTTATATGGATACATCTATCTGTTTTACCACCATAAGTTCATGAATAGGTTTAAATACTACTGTCCAACATTTCACTTTCAAATTTCCTGCCAAAATATCTGGAGGTGATTTTGTAAATTTCAAAGTGGTTCGTCATATTTGGGCCACATTGGCTCACCAAAATTTCTTGAACTTTGGTAGGTTGTCTTTGGCTACCTGAGAAGACTATTTATGCTACCTTTACAGATTAGGAACTACGTAGGTGCTAGTGAACACTATCACAATCTATGATGTCACGGAAACTTATGCAGGACCTGCAAGTGACGCATTTTCTTTCTGCTTGTTTTCTCACTTACCAACTGACTTCTTGCAGCAAGTGTGTTATTCTAGATATTGTGAAAGGGTTATTCACTAATTTGAGAAAAAGAATTTCTCCCTTTAGTGCCTGTTTAACAATAAAGTTTTGCTTGATGAGTGCCACTCAAAATTTACCAGTGTGGGTTCCGTCACTAAAATGACATCAGTCACTGAAAATTTTCCTGTGGGTTCCATCACGAAAATGACACCAGTCAGTGAAGATATACGAATGCTGATTCTGTGACAAAAATGACATCGCAACTGAAAATTTATCTATGTGGGTTCCATCACGGAAATGAGAAATCACTGGAAACTTACCTATGTGGGTTCTGTCAGGAAAATGACATCAGTTACTGAAAAAACATCAGGGTCTGAAAATCTACTTATGTGGGTTCCGTCACGGTAATACTAACATCAGTCACTAAAAATTTACTTATGTGGGTTTCGTCACAGAAATGACATGAAGGAGTGCATTTTGTCTCAAAATCAATGTTAAAAGACTACCAGCTTTGACTGGTGGTCTTTTAACTTATTCTGGTTTACAGTTCCCACCGCCTTATAGCCAACTGAGGAATGCCTTATAGCCAAATTTGGCTAAAAATATCGACAATATTGCAAACATCATGCCCACGTTACTAAAACTGGGTCAGAAAGGCCCAGGAAGGTAAGTGGCATCTTATGCATCAAAGCATTCGTTGAAAGCCAAAGATGGGAAGAGACTCCTAGTGCGAGTTTTCCTTCTCATTAACTAATGCTGAATTTCAATTGGCAGAGTCGGAGCAGCCGATGCACCCTGGCATAGAGCAGCCCCTCTAAATCCGCGATTGGAACAAAATCTGCGCCGCCGGAGCAAGCATGGAAGCAAAGAGGAAGCGGAACTGTTTCAGTTGCCCAGAATACCTTGTGTATAGTTATTCCATTTCACTAATTCCACTGTCGACTCCCATTGAATTACCGCTCGTATGTAGTAGTTTCAGTGTCGGTGACACAATCCGATGAACCTGTCGTGCAGGAACTGGAGCTTTCTGACTCAGAACTCTCGCTATCGAGCAAAGGAAGCAATTTTTGGCCCAGTCTGCCATGTCATCCACCATTATTGCCAGAACACCCCCCAGGTGCCGCCGCTGCTAGGGGGAGCGCGTCACGCCGAATTCTGGTTCAGTTCGCCAAAGTCAGTGGAGCGACTTTTCCTGCTTCTCAGAGTCACTCCCGCTCTAAATCCACTGACTCTCTCATCGAAACTCTCAACTCCCACCCTCACTATGCCATTGGAACACACTTGCTCCAAAAGGAGCAGAAAAACTTATTCCGAATCCGCCATTGGAATTCAACATAAGCAGTGTTGCTATATTTAGAGTCAAAAAGGTGCGTTAGAGTTGCTGCCACCTTTTTAATTACAAGAACGAGGAACCCGAACCAGCAGCTAGTAGCACTAGGCGCGTGCGGTACCTAAAGAATATAAAAAATAAGAAATTGCTAGAGTTACAAGTGCCAAAACCACAATGTGACTATGAGGCTCTAGTGAAGAGTTCGGGAAATGTTGACCTCCTGGGGTTTTTAACATGCACCTAAATCAAAGCATTCAAACTTCATTAATGTATAGCCGCTGTGGCTAGGATCAGGGTTTACAGGTCAAAAAGACATAAGTTAGCCAAGGAATTAAAAAATCTACCAAAGGCAGCCAACTTCAGCCAAGTGTGTTAAAAGTTGCGACACATGTGTGAAAGCAATTACACCACCCTTTTGATGATAATATACAAAGTAGGGAAAGAATACTTCACATAATGATTCTCGAGATTAAAACATAAATTCTTAAAGCAATAATTTCACGCAGCATGATTAAGTTTTTTGCGGCGTTGCAGAAACTACATTCTTTTCACAAGTCTTGCATGGTATCATGATCTACCCGATGTCGAAACAACATCAACAGCCAAGCACCGCAACGAACCACTGTACCGCCATAGTGGCTAAGTTACCCAAGAGAAGTACCCGGCTACTGGTAACACGTGATTAGTATAACTACGTAGTAACTGCCTGAGGCTGCTCGACCTGCTGCTGTCGTCCAACGATGTCTGTTGAGAGGCCCGCTGCTTGGCCGACCAGGCTGGCATAGCTGCTGGAAGCACGGCCTTCCGTCAGCTGATACAGGTATACGAGTTCGCCTTCATGACGGAGGGTTTCGAATGTCTGCGGGGAGTGTGAAGAAACTCATGTGGCGACCGCCCGTACTAACTGTTTTGTGGTTACACTCGAATACACTCAACAACTTCTGCACAAAGAGGAGCGATTCATGAAAAGTCATAAACATACCGGTGCAAATGCCAAGAGATTTCATGCTGCTCACATAGAGGTGGTTTTAATACACAAAGTTCAGGGAAAATAAAAACAAGAAGCCAGAAAGTGGCTTCAGCTTGCTTCGAAAGACGAAAATTTCAATTAAACTACACTTAAATGTCTTTATAACACAGTTGCACCTTACACAAAAATAAGCTAGTTATATCTTAAAATTCCTTATGAAAGTATATTCCTAACACCATGTGTAGTGCAAAACTATTCTTCATTTGCTTTGTTATAACCAATATTTCATTATTTTTGGGTTTGTTGTATCAAGGGTTAAAAGTAGTGTAATACCCCTGTCACACGGCCACCACCAAGCTTCGTTGAACACCATCAATGTAAATCTCCCCTAGGGGGTTCGACGGAGAGGTGTTGTGGCAGTGTCACACGGCAATGACAAGGGTTTAAGAGTTGCCGTGAGGGGGCTCAGCTGGCACTGTTTGATTTAAAAAAAAAGTATTCTAATTTCATCCCTATTATTTTTTGTGAATTCTCGTTATGCGGTTTTTACTAAAAAGCACTATTAAGTAGGTATGCGACTAGCAAACTATTAAAAATAATTTCAAATAAAAACGCATTTGCTAGATGTAGCGATGCTGCTAGTGACGCTGGCCACATTGTGCTTTTAGTCGTTTTGTTGCTTGTCTACATGCCCGGTACGAAAGTTTTTATGCTTCCTTGCCTCGTGAGCGCACATTTTGTGTTCTTCAGTCATTAGTGACACAGCTGACGACGTGAGGAAATGGTACGATATTTCACTGGTAATGACGTTGATCGGCTGGCGCCGGCCGGCCCGACTCGCGAGGCACGGTGTGTAGGGCATCGGTGTTGAGAGTAAGTGAACTCTGGTGGGCGTAAATATATGTAAACAAACACGCGTTGTGAATGAGTGCTACAACGAAAGAACTTTTAATATTGCCAGAGTGTATTATTCTTTCACTGCGGCCACTTAGTGCTCGATATTTTTCTCTGACCTCTAGACAGCTGGGGACGAGAGTACCTCGTTTAGCTGCGAAGGGAGATCGTTGAACGTCCTTTGCAAAATGCTCCCTTTACCTTCGTTTGCGTAAGGGTGACCACGTGACACGGACCGCATCTTCGTTGTCGTAAGGACGAGAGAGTTAAACGGTCTTCGCGGGTGCCCGTGTGACAGGGGTATAAAGTATAGTACTTCAAAATGTCAGCAGTTATGAAAAAAAGAAAAAAAATTGTGGCACAGCTAAATGAAACAATAAACACAAATACCAAATAAGTTTACATTGGATTATTGTGGCAAAACAAATAGGTTTCGTAGCCAACAGATTATTAACAAAGAGATAATGGATGTAAATGTTCCTTTCTAAACTAAGTAATGCCAGTGTACCCATGCAAACTAAATGCTTTTGGAATATATATATTTTTTAAAGATGCTCAGTTATATTTTGGCTCTCTCATATAGTAAGCAGAGGTAAAGTGAAGGGTTTCATGTGCCAGATGCTATGTGTGCAGCTCATTTTCATAAATAATAAGAGTATGGCACTTACAGTTGGACCCCACTACAACGAACGCCGCTTCAACGAACAATTCACGGTTCACCGTCAGCAGTCCATAAGAGTCAACGCATAATTATTGTCGCCACAACGAACATTTTTTCTTCTACCGTCCCGCTTCAACGAAATTTCACGATGCAATTCCAGGCTCAGACATTTCTTGCTAATCAGGAAACCCAATCTTTAACACTTGGATGCATTTTGAGAACCTGAAAATATGTCAACGAAGTCTAAAACAACCGCCGTTGTTCAGCAAGCATGGGCGCCGCCATTGCTCGATAGCGATGGCAATGAGACTGCCCTGCTCATGGAGGATGGCCCTGCTTTTGCCACAGGCTTGTTTTCGAGCTGCAGACAATCCGAAGCTGAAGCTCGGTCGCTCAGTTCATGGTTTCCATCACGCAGCTGCTGCGAGCAACCGCGGAGCGATGCCTTTTCCGATCCCAATGCTTATCATTTTATTCGTGCTTGGCCAGTGTGGTACCTAATCATAGCGGGCTGTTCGTCCGCATTATCAACCAAATCAGCCAGCCGCGAGATATGGATGATAAGAATGGCATTGAATAAGGCAAACGTCACCGCTCCACAATACCATGCCTCCATCTCGGCGTTGCTGGATACACTTTGACGGCGGACGGCTGCTGGTGCTTACGTGTTAATGCAACTCTTTGGTACGTTTACGAATGTGGTTGTAGGCGTTATTTCAGCGGTTTTCACCATGGCCTCGCTATGCATGACTGTGAATCGCGTCATGACGCTGCTGGAAAAGAATAAAAAGCAGCGGAAACTTTTTTAATTTTAAGAACACACGTTCCTTTGTTTAGCTAGCTCAGTTCAGCTACATTTTTTTCTATTTCACTACAAGGAAATTCTCGCTTCAACGAAATATTTTCTGCTCCCCGTGCATTTTGTTATAGCGGGGTTCGACTGTAGTACTATCAAAGATAAATTGGTAAGGGCAACCTTCCGCAAGTACACAGATTCTCATGTAAAATGCAAGCCGTGCTCACGTGACAATACTCACCAGATATGTGACATGTGGTGTGGCTGGGAGGTGGTCGTGCACCGTGTGAAAGTGAGTTGCCAGCAGGGTGTGGGGACAAGTAGCTGAGTTGCTAATGAAGCTCTCGATTGTGCCAACCACAAGACCAATGCCGTTGGCCTGCAAAGTCAAACCCCCATTTTTCTGCCATTTGGCAACAGTGTACGAGCTGCATCCCGCCACAATAGATTTTAAACAGCCAACTTCTCAACAGACATATTGAAAACTAAGTACTAAACATTATTAGAGTGACATAGCAGTGTAGACGGCTGTGGTGAACGCTTAGAAGAGACATTTCTTCCTGAAGGCGATGTGATCGTTTTAATACAAGCAGAGCTATTCAACCCTACTTTGCACGCACGAATGCTTTCCGCCACTCCTTTTTTCCAGGTGCAATAGAAATGTGGAATAGCTTACCTGATTTGGTTGAGCAACAAACGACGTCAGTTAACATTGAAGATGCCTTAGACAGCTTTCTCTGCAGTGATAATTGATAACTTCTGCTGCCAGCATTTGTTTCTCGATTTTTAATCGGCATAGTTGCTGCTATTTGTTCCTCTTTTCCTGATGATGATTATTCATCTGTTATTCCTATGTGCTATTGAATACTACTTTATTGTGCAAATATCATGTATTATGTGACACCCTCCCTGCAATGACCCCAAGCACGGGTTTGGCAGTATCAAATAAATAAAATAACATTCAACAATTTCACATTACTCATCTTCCACATGCTACACACTACTCGCAAGATATGTGTGTGAAAGCTTCAAAACTAGCCTTGTTTGAATATTCGAATGCTTCGAATATTTGAAAGAATAATGCTGTATTCAAATTCACTTTGAATCGAATTTAAATTATTGAAAATTTCGAATTGCTCGAAACGAACGAATACATGCATATTATTCCGCATAATGCCCTGTATAGGTGGTTTCACTGCAGTGAAGGAGTGCTAAGCAGCAAAAGCCCCTTGTCAAATGTATGTTAGTTTGCATGCAATGTTCTGTATAAGTGGTTTCAGTGCAGTGAAATAGTGCTAAGTTCTGAAAACACATAATAATACAAATAAAAAATACGCACTGCCACAAAGCCTCACTTCAAGGCTAAATGAAAGTATTATCTTCACATCAATTTATTTTTAAGTTTAAAATCTTCACTGGAAAGCTTCTTCATTAAAGACAAGTAGTAGTTTCCCTTTTGTACAGCTACACCCAATGTTAAAAGGGTGGTGTCACCAAATTCGTAGCTTGTGTATTCTTAGCTGCAAGCATTTCTTATAGCTCCAGGAGGCATGATACACACACCAAGACTCGTGTATTCTCGCTAATTATTACAACGAAATCTGTATACGACTAGGAGAAACGAAAAACCGTCCGGCAGCGGTGTCATGAGCGGTCATCATGGGCTATGTTATCAGTTACATCGTTTGCAGCGTCATACCCAAGCACGCACCACTGGCTGCATTGTGAGTTAGCCTGCGATGGCAAACGCTTGCAACAACGCGGCATTGCGGCTGGGGCAAACGTCCGCTTTCGGCGGGAGTTTCTACAGCAGCACTTGGACTTTGGCTGCGACATCTGAAGTGATGAAAGTGACATTTTACTTTTCGCAGCACACATTGAAGAAGGAAATGTCCTAATTTGGAGCGTCCGTAAGAGTTTTCGGAGCATAAAAAATACTAGTTTAAAGCAGCTACTAGTGCTTTAGAACCAGATATTAAATTTTCCATGCATTAATTGGAGTTCAGTAAATTGTCGAAGCACCTCGTAAATAACTTTTATTACGAGATATATTTACCAGACAACAACCAAAGTAAATTTCAAGAAGCAAACAATGGCAGGTTTTAAAAATGTGCTGTGAAATGAGTGACAATATGAAATACTAATATTTGGGGCAGAAATTAAACTAAACAGGAAAAGCTAAGTGCCACATTTTATAAGTAACGACAGTCCATTATAAGTGCTGCCAAATGAGCAGTAGATAACAGGTATGAAATAAAAGTAAACCAGCTCATTTTTACATTTCACCACACTAGCCTGCATGTCCAGCTGAGGAAAAAGAACGGCCAAATGACCTATATGGTCAATATGACACTTCTGTCACACAAATGGGATCAGAGCCGATAATTCTGCACGCTAATAGCACAGTGGGGTGAAAGAACACCGATCCTTTGAAGTTTTTTAAGGACTTGTGGGTAGATCAAAGAGTAAAAGTTTGTCACTCTCATTCCCTAAGTGTCATTTCAGAGCAGCTTTGGAGCAATTACTAAGAAAAATGACTGTTTGGAGCAGCATTTCTCTTTTGGAGCAGTTCGGAGCAATCGGAGCAGCACTTTCATCACTGCATCTGTGACCACCTGTGATTCGAGAGCAACCACGGTTATTAATGTATTGCAAAACGCATTTAACCTGCTCATTACGCTTTTCCACGATCGTGATCATGTGAAGCACAATGCGTGGCACGCGAAATAAACACTGCGGAAAACCTAAGTGAAGCGTATAAAAAAGCATGAACATGTAACCAATAATGATGAAAGGTATCAGTGAGGCGTCCGGTGGAACTAAGTGCTAAACACCAGGGCCGAACCCTTCAGCTTTCACTGCTTAACCAAATGTATGGAGTGCTTGGGCGATCATTTTTTTTATATTGCCTTATTTATGTGGACAGCTTTCAGTTTCAGTTTCTGGGAGCCGACTTGGAGAGTGACATAGCAGTGTAGACGGCTGTGGTGAACACTTAGAAGAGACACTTCTTCCCGATTCCAGAAGAAAGATGCAAGATTGATAGTCACTGAACTAGACATAGTAGTAGCAACAAGTTAAACAGTAAGCAACAAGTTAAACAGTACAGTATAAAGGTAACAGTTATTAGTAATTAATCAACATGCAAGACTGGGTACTTCAGGTACAATAATTGAAATATATGTTGTCAACACTGCTTACCACTTTCGTGCCCTTGCCGAATTCATCCATTATGACAAGTGACTTCCCACTTTTTTCTTGGAAGATGTGGGACATCTAAGAGCAATTTTAGGAACAAGAAAAATATATAAATTAATAAATATATAGAAACAAATTAAGTTACCTGAGTCTCCAAATAGAAACGGGTAGACATAAGAAAGCAGGGAGGGGTGGGGCGAAACCAAGTGGAGTGAGGGGATGGGATGATGCAAATTTTATGAAGTGGACATTTTTACCAAGAACACAACATTTGTGAGGCATACAACAACTTCATTATCAATGACTTGTATTCATATGCTGCATACAAACCGCAGCAAACTGGAGAGACCAAGTAATAAGAAAGCAAATTGTCTTTAAGTCACACAAACTTTTACTGTGACTTTTCAGCGGCTTCCTTCACATGCTTCGCCATTTTGGCCAAACATACTACAAGCAAATGAATTCTGGGACCATTTCAAAACTCCAACCTCAATATAACGAACCTGTATATAATGAAATATCAGTTATAATAAAGTAAACAAAAAACAGTCTTACGATAGGTATAGTGTTAGGAACCGACCTTTATAACGAATTTTCAGATATAACCAACTTAATTTAGTGAAAGATGAAAATTTGTTATAATAAGGTTTGAGTGTAGACATTTTAATGGGGCAGTTAGAACTAAAGATAACAAAACTTTTTTCATGTCGCGTTTACAGTATACTGAACATGTACTGAATCCTGTGAAGAGTTGACAGAATTTTCAGCATTTTCAATACTACTCCTGCAATCGTGCGAAATCTCAGTAAACTAAATGCGGTACCCACAATTCCCCCCTCATACTCCAAAGACAGCACGAGCGATGAAAGTTTAATACAAACTGGCACGGCCCCACAATTAAACACCCACGAAAAATATGGTGATAGTCAGCAGGTATGTGAACAGTGCAGCTAAAATGCTTCCATTATGAATAAAACTAAGAGACACAAACTCCAATGTATGCTAACTGTGACCAGATGGTAGGAACCAACAGCAGACAATCTTTCACATGCGTGCACTGTCTCAGCAATAAGGGTATATAATAGTCGAGTCAACAAAACTCAAGAAGGGCCTCTTTCATGCCTTGTCTCCCTAAATCAAATGATTCAGGATTTTTTATCACGCGCGCAGTCAAAATGTTTGTGTATACTAAGATAGCATGCAGATATGTAAATACATGTGCACTTCTTGATTTGTAAATGTTTCAAGCAACACAAAAAAAAGCAGCGAACTTTGAGCAGTTTTCTCAATCTAACTGTAAAAGACGTTTAAACCTGCTTCGTGGAGTAAGAGCTGCCTGGTTGATGTATGTATTGCAACTTTTTCCCAAGGGTTTCTGATAGTGTGCAATCTGTACTAACACTCCAGAGAGGTATGTACATATTCATAATAATAACAATAATTGTTGAAGTTTCACGTCCAAAAACCACCATATGATTATGAGAGACGCCGTACTGAAGGGCTACAAAAATTTTAGCCACCCGGGGTTCTTTTACCTGACCCTGAATCTAAGCACACGGGCCTCTAGCATATTCAAGCATATTCAACATACAGGTCCACAGCTAAGTAGATCAGCTACGGGACCACCTTGGCAGGTCTATGCACATATTCAAACATTTCTCGAGTATCTGTAATCACCCTGTTCTACACACACTGTAGCATAATCTTATGCTCACTTTGATCACAGCTGTGCTAAACCATTTTAATTTCTGACAGACTATCAGTTATCCCATGGGCGTCTAACGCAAGCAGCCCCATTTAATTTTTTCCCTGAAGTCTTAACGAAGTTTCATACACCTGGTGCAAATTCGCTGCCAGCAGATACAATATCAAAGCAGAAAGATATGTCTAGTGACAAATGCTTGCAATTTAACAAATGTCACACAGGCATGTTTCAAATGCCCCTTGACCTGTTCTAAGAAAACCTACTGAGGTACTTTACTTAGATCTCAACCCTTGTCGCAATTATAGACTGCACTTCATACCTGATTGAGCTGCATCCCAAAGGATGAAAGCCCATGCAGCAGCGACTCCTCCGAGTACATGCAAGTCAGAATAGCATCCACGGCTCCAATCTGTGCAGACTCGGCTGGCACGAAGCTTCCGATGTGGGCCATGTAAACTATTAAAGCAACCTGCGCAGGGAAGCAGACACCGTAATCAAATAGACACTCAAGTACAGCACTTTTTTGGTTAAAGGAAAGCTACAAAGAAAAAGAACTTGTATTATATTAGTAAATTGGTTACTAGGCTTGTGCGAATATTCAAGCACTTAAAATATTCAAACCTGTTTTGATTCAAAATTAAATTATTAGAAATTTTGAAGTATTCGAAATGAACAAAGAAGTGTATATCAACGAGCATATAACCCCCCTTCCTATAAAGGTGGTTTTACCGCAGTGAAGATGTGCTATACCGTAAATACACCCTTCCAAGCAAAATACGCACCACCACTAAGCTTCGCTTCAAGATTAAATGAACATCTTACTGTTTGTTACCGACGAAAAAATTTTGGTCTGTCTGTCTGTACATTTGTCTGTTTGTCCGCCCTAACGATACCTCAAATGGCACTAAACGGCCAACCCCATCCGCAGCGCCCACAAATATCGCTCAAGCTTTAGCGTTCATAACTGTGCAATTGTCAATTAAAAAAAATTGCCCGCAGCTTCCCTCGGGGGAACACTGAGGAGGATGCGGAAGCATGTAATTGGTTAACGGGTGTTAAATTGCGACTTACTTGGGTCGATGGCTAAATTGGTTAACGTGGTTGTGAAATGGGGTGTTAAATGAGTGAACACGTACGGCACGTATGCGAAAGGGCGGTGTTTTATTTATTGCGACGAACCAACGGACGAGCGGCAACTGAGCGAGCGAGCGCCGACCTTGAGTATATATACAGCGCGACGGTGCATGCGCTGTCAGCTGTCGAATGTTCTCGAAGGAGAAGCGCGCGCGCGGCACAGATGGCGACGGCGCGACGGCGCATGCGCTGTCAGCTGTCGAATGTTCTCGAAGGAGAAGCGCGCGCGGCACAGATGGTGGGCGACGGCGCGACGGCGCATGCGCGCGCGTCAGCTGTCGAATGTTTGAGAAGCGGTGCGGACGGCGCGGACGGCGCACTACAAGGCGCTAGTATAAGATGCTTCCGCATCTAATATGTTGAACGATTTTGAGTACTTCGTACTCAACTATGGGAGAGCACTGAGCCGTCCCGCTAAAACAGTTTAGTGGCTGGTAACAGAGTTAGACACATGCCTGAATACACAGGCATGGTTCAGTGTGCACCGACGCTCGCGTAGGTTTTAAATAGCTAACTTTACCGTACAAGCTCATGTTTGTGTTACTGGTTTCCGTACCAATACTTTACCTTCCTGGTGCATTTAATGTGAAACTTTGACCGTTTTAACTCGGACACATGTATGCTTTTGAAGTGCAACAAATAACCTTATACTTGATGAACGCGTGAATATTGCAGTAGCAGAGAACGAGTGATTATTGTATCAGACGTAATGAATTAGCTCAACTAAGGCGGTGCGGACGGCGCGGACGGCGCACTACAAGGCGCGAGTATAAGATGCTTCCGCATCTAAAAGCAAATATTGCGCATATCTGATGCGCCATAACAACACGTCTATGTTTTGTATGTCTAAGGACTCTAAGGACTGTAGTGTTTATCGCGCTGCGCTGACAGTGCAACGTGATGCTCAAGAAGGTGTTTCTAACGCTTTGCTACAATGAGACGGTGGTGGCACCTGCCCGTCGCTTTGCGTTCTACATCTTATCACCTCTGAGACTGGCGCGCATCTTTCTCCGCGGTCCCGCACGCCTTCGTTTTCGAAGATAACTGCCAGATGGCGCTCGTGTCTAACGTGCCTAGATGCGCTTGTTTGCCTCCGCTACACGCTCGAGGCACTCTAACACAACGCCTTCAGAATACCATTCACCGATTTTCTTGCGCAGAACATCAAACGTTTTCTTCACTGTCTCCTGACGCAAGACTATCGTCTTTCAACGACATTTACAGTGTAACATGCAGATCCGGGTCAATTTTTAAAAATTTTTAAAAGCTTGTTATACCGGCTTATATGCTCTAACTATCGTGAATTTTAAAATGCAACATATTCTACAGGTTACCCCTTGCATTCTACACAAAAACAAATCCTGCTACTATTCAAAGTTGCTTCCACTTCCTTAGAACCAAAAAGAAGATGTACATACCTTGTTTCAATTTTAAAAACTAGTGCAGGTTACTTGGGCCATGACAACAATGCTCATTATTCTTTATAATATGCATTATATGCTTTATGAATTCAATTCAGGATTACTCAACAGAAATCACTATTCCTCTTCGAATTTTCATCGAACCTGAATTTCACTATTACACCCTTGTGCAGTGTCGAAAACACAACGCTCGCTGCAAGAGGTCACTTGATAGGCCAGAAAATGCCTAAAAGGAAAGTACTACTGGTGATGCCTCATGAAGTTGCCCAACTAAACACCCTGATGACATGAAATTTTGATTGCATCCTCTAGAACCAACACACATTCATTCATTCGCTGATTGACTGGTTGAATTATTCACATGAGTTGAGACCAGTTAGGGCATTAAATTACACAGAGGGAGGTACAAACAAAACAAAGAAAAGCACAATATGAGATCACTATTTATATGCAGTATAACAAATAGTATACAGTATCAAGTGAAATAACTAGAGTATCATACAATATATAAAAAAAAAACAAGGCAGAAAGGGGGAAGATGGAGGTTTGCAATGAATTCGTAAACAGAAGGTGTGTGCTGGAGTCAATGTTGGGACAAGCGAACTTGTCATCTTTAAGTTCGCTGCAAGGCTGTCTAGTTGCACCCTTGAAGAAGACAAGTACGCTAGTTGAAACATAGGCTTGAGCACACAATCCTTCTTTACAGATTTTTCATACACAATATCTAGAAGTACATGATTTTTCCATAAGCAAATATGAAATACACTGTATTGACTTCACATGAGGGGTGCAGCGAGATTTTCTTTGGGGGGGGGGGGGGGGTCAACTATAGTTTATGTATGTTCGTGCATGCATTTATATGTTTACGTGTATATATGCACAAGTAAAATTGAAAAAGCTTGGGAGGAGGGGGGGTTAAATTCCTCCAACACCTTCCTGACTACACTCATGCTTAAAAGTATACTAAAGACAAGTATTAAGTCGACGATGATTGTTGAAATAGTGCTCCGGAAACCTTGTAGTGTTACTTTTGTGCTAAGGAAGCACTTTTGAAATAAAATCCCATTTTCATAGTCCGCATCGGGTTAGCGCACTTCACATTACCCGCCTCAAGAAACAGACCATCTAACATCACTGTTGCCGTGCAGAGCATTGCACGGTTTTAAATGCGCGGGCGCATACATTAGTAGCAGCAGAACGAAAGTAGAGGGAGTCACAGCAGCAACAACGGCCATTGAACAATTTCCTGCCATGGCCTCCTAGATGTTAGACATGCTTGGTTCAACTGGGCCCCACTAGATGGCACCTGTCCAGTTTAACCAGGCAAAAATTGAATTTTTCACTCACTTGCAACATTCCCAATAGTAATGTCCAACGGTTCTTTTTTACATAAATGAAACAGAAACAACCAAGCAGCATTTTCTTACATCTCTTGATGCACGGAAGGTTCTTTATTTAGTGCATCTAGTTCGACTACTAATGATTAATTGTAGGCTGTAACTCTGACGTCATCGGAATTATGTTGCGAATGTCCAACGCATAGAGCACGTGTTTCGTGAATTTACCTTAATTTCTCAGTAAGTAGGGAACTGCTGTTGATAATTTGTCATTCAGACGTTGAGTTTTCACTCTGACGTAAATTTTTATTTTACTTTAATGTCCCTTTAACATTACAAGTTGCAGTCAAGCCAATATGGCTAAAATATGGAAAAAAAAAAACTCTCACCGAGATTCCGTTTTAGAGGTTTCAGTGAAAAATAGAAAAAGTTCCAACAATAACTTCAATTTTCTCTTCTAGTAATGAACCCAAGATGGTTAAAGAGAGTACAGTCCTCGAAGAGCAACTTATCAGTCTACACTAGTTTATCGTCTCACTTCGGCGTCACATTAAAACCTATAAGTCTAGAACTTAATCGACTTCATGCAAGCATTCAGGAAACAGACCTGCTTGAGGTAGATGCTCTTCCCACAGTTGTTGGGGCCGGTGATGATCTTGATCTTGGAGTGAGGCCCACCGCTGAAGAATGCATTTGGCACGAAGCTGCTTCCTGCACTCTCTACCAGAGGATGTCTGCACGAAATAAGAAACAAGTTTAGGCTTGTGCAAACAGTGAATTTTAGGTTTGAAGCGAATGCGAAGTGAATAAGGATTTCAGTCAAATAATTTCGTATCGAATTTAAATAGCATATGTAACATGCAAAGAAAAATGCACATATTTATCATGACTCAACTAATCTGCACAATATTTTTTTAAAAACTGAAGTAAGGCTTCTATGCAAATGCCTTTTTTTTGTTTAAAAAAAACTCAAAACAACTTTGAGTAGTAGCAGAATCTGACTTCCGGTAGGATATCAGTGATAACCACTAAAATATGTAACATTTCAAAACTTATTATACTTAAAGATATAAGCTGTCATAACAAACATTTAGGCTTGAAAAAAATGATGAGTCGAATTGAGGATAATATATTTATTTAATTTAAAGAAGCCCTGGAACACTTTTTTAATTAGCTATGGGATGAATTCACTAAAGAAGCTTACTGCCCCACAAATTCATGACCACAAAAAGTTTTTGAATCCATCCCGTGCGAGCGGAGTTGCAAAAATTTGTTGCACGCTGCAATTGCATTTTCTGTTCTTGTCCCGACAAATGCGCTGGAAGCTAAGCAGGGAGAGATGGCATGGAAAAAGAAAATACGACACGCGCACCTTATAACCCTTGAGCCCTTTGTTTTTTCGTATTCGTGGCTTTTCAGTGGGATCGTGCACATACGCGTGTACAAGCGGCGTCCTCCTGCGACGGCCCCAGTAACGACCCAGCGCGCCATGCTCGAATCAGCCGACGGCTGATACAATGGCTGTGAGGAGTGATTTTTGAGATTGTGTAGTCATGTGCCCAAAGAAAAGAGCAATTTTTTGCTGACTTTGAGAATTTATTGGGAATTTCACGCCACGCACTGCGCCATAACATTTGGCACTCGTGTTTTCGGTAGCCTCGACGAGCGATCGACAGGGTTTTCTGACCATGCTCAAAAAGTTTTGCAGGGCCCCTTTTAATCTAAAGTGAGGCTTCGCGGCATAGCGAATTTCCCCTGGACAGGTTCTTTCACGGCTTAACATTCCTACACTGCAGTGAGGCCACCTTTACAAGCGGTTACATGGATATTAATACACACCTATTCATTCATTGCAAACACTTCGAAATTTTAAATATATAAATTTGTCATAGGAATGGCCGACAACGCTCTATGCGATGCCTGTCGTTGCGAAGAGGCGCTACACCACATCCTGTGCGACTGCCTGCTGTATGACATCCAGAGACAGTCACTGGCGTCCGTTCTTGCACGCATCAACAACAGCCAAATGTCTGTGGACACTATTCTATCAAGTGCCCTAGAGAAGACATTGCAACAGTAGGTGGCAAAAGCTCTGTTGAAATCCCTACACGACACGGACTTGAACAAGCGGCTGTAACAGCAATGTCACACACCGCGAAAGACAAGACTGGACTATGACTGTGTGCGTGCGCGTGTGCTGCCGAATGTGTTGTGTTTATCTGTCTTCCCCCTCTGCTCTCTATCTTTCATCTCCCAATCCCTTTCTTATGTGCAGGGTAGCAAACCGGCTGCCTATAGGCTGGTTAACTTTCCTGCCGTTTTTTTCCTCCTATTTTGTTTCCTTTTTTTTTTCGTGGCAATATTAATAAGGTGCGAAGACTTCCACCTGTACAGACAGGCCCACATTGTTTGTCTGTTTTTGTCGACGTTTTCTTAGTAGCTATGCACTGCTACAAACCACGCAAGATGTGCCTGCAAACACTGAACCTTTTAATTGCTGTCTCTGATTTTATAGCAAAAGAATGTTGTCTAATTGAACAGCACGCATGTCGTAAATAGTGTTGTATTTTGGAATGTACGAAGAGTTGTGTATAAATGATTAACGACTGATATTGTTGTGACTCGAGTGTCAACTATTCTGTTAGAAGCAAGTATGACCAATGAAAAGCAAGATTCACGACTCCCCCTAATTTGACACGGCCTTGTTCTTCCCCATCACAGCAACACAACAGCACAGTTCCCGACACTCCTTCAGGAACCCGGCTCTGTGCCACACATGACAACGATTTGGCTCACACAAGCACCCATCCTATCGTCAACACTATGTGTCAGAGCACTTCCTGCTTCACCCAAAGTATTGACGTGTTTCAAGCCAGGTGTGAGGTTCCTGCCTGGCCTGAACATAGCTTTACTTATTTCTACCTTTTTCTTCAAGAAAATATACGATG
Organism: Rhipicephalus annulatus; assembly: GCA_013436015.1. Lineage (NCBI taxonomy): Eukaryota > Metazoa > Arthropoda > Arachnida > Ixodida > Ixodidae > Rhipicephalus > Rhipicephalus annulatus. Next base: position 72,772 of record WOVY01012312.1, on the reverse strand, counting down.
CATACAACAAATAATGAACACAGTAACCAGGCCATAGGTGCCAGGTGTTATCAGCTGCTACTCATGAGCATTCAAATGTTTCAAAGTATACTTATAAAAGTTACTAAAGGTTACTAATCAGTGCCCACCTTCCAACAAGATTTTTTTATAAAGCACACAGGCACAGATGAATATATTCCATAGTATCAAACAAACAGCAACCTTTGAGCAGTACTCAAGCAAAGTAAATGACATGGACTGGGCATTCCATATACCCGGAACCAAGTGCCTACATACTGCACTGACATAAAACCGATCCCAACAAGATGTTTCTTTTTCTGCCTGGGGTTTTCGATAACGCGGACAAACACGCATTACATCTGCTAACGATGCAGTCAACCATGCTCAGGTGTAACCTGAAGACCAGTGGACCCACTGAAAATATAAGTGTAAAACAGTTCCATCTTACTGAGGTTTCCACATTACACATCAAGCTGTTGTGAAAGTAAGACTGTCATGTACTGCTTACTGAGCACAGATATGGTTACGCATGTATGGCATAATTACTATGAAAATCTCCACGTACCTGACATCAGGTACGTAACATTATGCAACATAAACATGCACCAGTCCCCTTTCATTAATTCCCACTGAACAAAAACATGTTGATTACACCAGAGTAGAATGCTCCATCTTACCTTCCATTATTGATGACAATGGCAGTTCCACTGTTGAGGACGGGCCGAACATAATTTTGCTCGCGCGCCACAAGGGCAAGGCAAAGCAATCTGAAATTTTGATGTGTGTACTGAATGTGAATGTAATCACTGCTAGGTTTAAGGGGACCCTGCAACACTTCTTCAAGTAGCCATGGAATTGATTCACAAAAAGATCTTTGTCTCACCACCACAAAAATGTTTAGAATCCGTCTACTACGAGTGGAGTTGCAAAGATTTGTGGCACGCTGCAATTGCATTTTCTCTTCTCTCGTCCCGACGAAAGTGCTGGAAGCTAAGCAGGGAGAGATGTCGCGGGGAAAGGAGATACGTCTCGCACGCCTCATGACCTTGAGCACTTTGTCTCTTTTTTTATTCTTAGTACACTGCTTTTCAGTAGGATCGTACGCACTACCCTGCACAAACCGTAGTCTCTCGCGGACTGGAGTAACAACCAAGTGCGGCATGCTCTAGTCAACCAATGGCTGATACCATGGCTGTGACGAGTGATTTTCGAGCTTGTGTTGCCGTTTGTCGAGAGAAGAGAAAGAAATTTCTAGTGAATTTTTAGAATTCATTGTGAATTCCAGGCAGCGCGCTGCGCTGTAATATTTCGCTCGCGTTTTTTTCGGGAGCCTTGGCTACTCATCGGCAGCATTTTCTGACCATGCTCAAAAAGTGTTGCAGGCCCCTTTATAGTCCAGAAGTTATGGAATTTGGAAACCTGCTGGAAAGGACTCTAAACAATTTTTAACTGCCACGGGTTCTTTGAAGCATACCTAAATACTACTGGTAGGTGCATGACAGTTTGTGCGCACTGGCTCCATTAAAATACAACTGTCATAGAAAATACACACTGTAGCAAATTCAATAACTAGTTGTATATTGTATCCTCTGCCGAAGTATGAAAACGCTAGTTTTAAAAAAACATTTATAATGCGATGTGAAATTTAGTCAACGAGGGTGGCGATTTGGGCTTGTTGGTATGGTAGCATGACAATATTTGGTAGCGCAGACAAAGGACACGGACAAGAGAAAACACTTTCGAGACAACGCAGTGCTTTGTTGTCTTGAATGTGCCTTTTCTTGTCCGTGTCCTTTGTCTGCGCCCCCATACATTATCATGCGAAATTTAGGTTCCTCTGTCTTTACACAAGGTTTCACCACGTTAGTGCATATAGCGAAGGCTGAATCTCAATTGCAGAGCGTGATTAATAGTGCTGCCCTGGGATATGGTTACAGTGAATTTGAGCGTAGTTTGGCTACTAGGGCCATGTTTACTGGAAATTACAATTTCAAACTTCACATAAGAACATGCTCTCAATATTTGCATAATAATGATTCTTGGGGTTTAACGTCCCAAACCCACAATATGATTATAAAGGATGCCATAGGAGAGAACATTGGAAATTTGAACCAGCTGGGGTTCTTTAACGTGCACCTAAATCTAAGTACAAAGGCCTCCGGCATTATTCTTCCAATGAAATTCGGCCTCTGTGACTAAGATTCAATCCCGCAACCTTTCTCAATACACTCAAATCTCGATATAATGAGGCTAGGCTTATATAACCCTTACCTTTATATAACCCTACACTTATATAACGAACCCAAATATAATGAAGTATCGGTTATAACAAAGTAAATTCACAATAGCGTTGCAATATAGTGTTTAATATATCTTTTTATAATGAAGTTTTGGTTGTAACAAACTTATTTTCGTGTCAAATGCAACTTTTTTATAAAATTAGGTCTGAGCGTACTTAGGTTTGAGCGTTCAGTATTTCATACGCCATAAACTGGCATCGAAGATAAGATGATCTGAGCAATATGACACAGTAATGAGCGGCCCCCTGATAGCGACAATGAGTGATACACAGTCTACTGTTCCTTCCTTTCTCAATTTGTTCAAAGTTTCTTCAAAGACAGTACAGATCACCACTATTCTCTCTCTTACCGTGAAAAATTGGTTAGTAATTAATAAAGAACATTACATTCGTAATTTCTTGAAGCAAAGCAGTGTAAAATAGATGTGAACAATGTAACACTGTAGTAAAACGAACATCCAAATTAAAAAAAAGAAACGTATTGTGAGTCACAATCACGTGAATTACATTTTTAACTTCAAAATGTGAGAATGAGGTACACACTGCAATTTCGGTCAGCAGAAAAGTGAATAAGTATGGTAAAAAGCTTGAAGCAAATATAATCTATTCAGGAAAATGGATTGAAAATAAACATGCTTTGAAAACGCAGCAGGAAAATCAATTGTTCGAGACTTACAGGCAGTAGCCATAACTGCAACCTGCTCAGATCAGAATTACGGCAGTTAACCTTTAGTTAGTATGGCGTGGTTGTTGATGAACAAGTAATAACAATTGGTAACGTACGCATCAAGTTCACCACAGGCTGAGACAGCTTCCAGGAATGCCTCTGCCACTTCGAGGATCATGTTCTGAACTTTGTGCATGATTTCAGTTTCCCGATCTAAGTGAAGAGATAGGATTACACAGATAAGTATCAGTACAGCTGCCAAGCATGTCCAAAAATGAATAGCACACCATTTGCAAGTAAGCGAATGAACCTTAATTAAGTGATGCTTGCAACATATATTTCTACTGTTTCCAGCAATCGAAACTATAATACAGTTCCATTTGTCAAGCTCCAATAAATAAGCAGCATGATAAATTCAGTGCTATCAATGCCTGAATACTTCTATTATCAAGAAGATTTTTTCACATAACGGGTGACTAGCTGTTTTTTCACGTTCTATTGTTTATATGTGTGTGATAAGCTAAGTTTATTTACAAAGCTATCAATATTTTAAGTCAATTCACTACACTAATTTTATAATTAAACATTGTAGTTATGATGTCTTGATCAATACAATTATCATAAAGGTATCCAGAATGACAACTTGAAACATCAGCCAGTGATTAGATGATATGCTACCCAATCAAATCATCTGGACTAATAGATATAAAGGTGATAATAATTGATGTAATGTACATACCAATTATCTCATACAGAGTGTCACCCAAGAGACTATCCAGAGCTGCAAAATAAGAAATCATCAACACTATAGGTCATGCACACAAGAAACAATCTCTGGGCCATCAAAAATAAATAAATGAATAAATAAAAGCAATAATGCTCACTCACTCTTCATAGTTCCCGTCTTAAAATAACTTTTGTTGTCGCAGGAGAACTGCAGTAAAGAGAAGGAAGTAAATGCATACACACCTCCTGGTTTTCTTACAAGCACTATATTCAAATATACTCAAACTTTGATATAACAAGCCCAGATATGACGAAACATCAGTTTTAACAAAGTAAGTGAAGGATAGTCAGGTAATAAATACAGTGTTAGAATATACTCTTGCAATGAAGGTTTGGATATAAAGAACTTAATTTTGCATAAGATACAATTTTGTCATAATGAAGTTTGACCGAATTTAATTACAACCTGAGAAAAAAACGGCAGCTTCACCCACAGTTCTGCAGCACTCCTACCATTCAACTCTGAAAGACGGTTGTGCCAACTGGTTTATGCTTTAACCGCGAGTACTTTTTTCAACTAATATACACTACGGATATTAAGAATTAAAGGTTTGTTGCTACTACTTGAAACACAAGATTTGGCACAGCAGCATTGCCAAACTTCGAGAGAATATTTACTATAACTTTCAAATTTCTGACCTAAAGTCAGCAACACAAGAGTGGGCCAGTATGAAAAAAATCAGCTATCTGAAACTCTTGAAGAGTGCTCAACATCCTGAAAATGAGTAAGCACTACTGGACACAGCACTTATGCAGATTCTTTCTGGGAGTCACAGCGATAGCTGTAGGTGGAGTTAACATTTTTCTTCAAGCTGTAAACGAGTAAAGTTACTTTCCAACAGGACAGAGTAGGAGGAGATCATACTGTATAGAACATCAAAAAAGCTCACAACTAACACAAATAAAATGAAAAATGAGATCGTATGAAGATAATGTCACATTCAGTCTTTTTGAAAGATCGACAGCTACCTTAGCAAAGATCGGCTAGAGGGTTGACATTACTGTGAAATCAAAGCAGGTACACCAAAGAATCAGAATAGTGTTGCGCACTACCTTCATCTAGTATTAACACAAGATGTGCCCCTTTCGGCATGGCTACGCAGCTAGGCTGAGTGGCTACTAGCTGAAGAGGGCCTTTACTCGAGAGATGCTCGATTTGGTCAATAACTATTGAGGGTGTCACCATACGACACTTTAGAAAATGTATGATGGGGGGGCCTACTGTTTTCAAAAACGATGTCCACTACAATAATGCATTGTGTTTGCATACCATGAATTGGAGACTTGGCTCATCAGTTCCCGGTGCGTCTTCGGCGATAGTGAGCAGATAGCCAATCTAAATAAAAAATAGTGATCATTTTAAGGCCCCCAGAACGTCTGATTTCTTAAAAACTACATATACATATAGTTCTAACAATTCCATGCTTAAAATCAGCACAGCAATATAGAACTTTGCAAATTTCATCCAAATCAATCGAGATTTGAAGATACAGGTCTGAAGCTCAGTCTTGCCTCTTACGTTTACGCTGTATTGTCTTTAGCAACCCAACAAAGGGGCCCAGGAGATACATCATATGTTGAAAGGACATTGCACTTATCATTTAGCAATACATTGCAGCAAGTATAATTGTGCATCTTTGTTTTGTGACACCACAGCCTTGTCTAAGCATTACAACAAGCAGGCAAATATAATTGTGCATCTTTGTTTTGTGACACCACAGCCTTGTCTAAGCATTACAACAAGCAGACATAAAAAACGATAGAAGCATGTCATGTTCATCCAGCTGGCAATACAGTGAAAGCACGATATAAGTAACTAACCTGAATACAATGAAATACCGGTTGTACCAAAGTAGATGAAGAATAGTCTTGCAATAGATATAGTGTTAGAAATTATAGACCTCTATAATGAATATTTGAATATAACAAACTTTTTTTTATGTAAGATGCAACCTTGTTATAACGAGGTTTGAGTGTATGCCCATCAGCATACAATTTATTATTGTTTTCTAGCACGAGACATCTGTTTTTGTAGCATCACGAGCTATATATCAGCCACGAATTTGTTTCTGCCCTTGGAACCTGTGGTTTTCTCTTTTTGCTTCATACAGTATTCGTGGTTAGTCGCAGTCATCATCTGTCATATTGGGTCTTGACAATTCAGGTGATACAGTATGCAGTTGGCATTGCACTTTTCTATGAATATGTTTTTCCTTTCAATAAAACTTCAGTTACGAACATGCACTTGTCCTTGTGTGTCCTTTTTTCATCACTGTTAGTGTCGCACTACCAAATCATCAACAGAAACCAAACCAACTGGCCCAAATATCTACGCTTTTAAAGGACATGAAAGCAGGTAACCTGAGGCAAGTAAACGACTTGGCAATCGGTGATATCAGGGTCCAATTTCTCCAGCTCTCCATAAGCAATGCGGGTCAGCAAGTCAGGGAGACCATTGTAAACACGCTTCTCTGAAAGGTAGAGGCGAACATCAGCAACAAGCATTCGCAACGCGAGCGAGCGTTGCACCCCATAACAGGAACTTCACACTTACTCTCGTCGAGCGTGCTGTCAATGCCCCGGTTGACGACGAACCTTTCTGTCGCCTGCGATTCCTCAAAGTCGAGCTAGAGTGGAAAAAGAAAACGAAGGGAGGCTTACTCAATTTTCGCTGCCTCCCAACGTGAAAATATGCAGGTCGTACCCTCTCCATAGTGCTGAAAAGCATTAGAGAACTTTCTTTCATCACTGACAGGGTTTTTCTCATAGCAAGCAACCGTATAGCAGCACTAAAGAAGCTTTAGCTAAATTTCACAACTATTATAATGACCTTTGAAATTCCTGCACATGTGGCACAGTTTTTCTGTCTTAGCCTCAGTAATGGCTGGAAGGTAAATTTCCTTAATGCAATGATTATGTCCGGAGCTTGAAATCTCGTAGGACATAGGGATTATTACAGTGAGGCTGTATAAGTCTACCCATGCCAACATCATCGTCACAAAGAAGAAAAAGAAGATCATCACAAAGCAGTGGCAGTAGTAGTAGTAGTAGTAGTAGTAGTAGTAGTAGTAGTAGAATTAGTAGTAGTAGTCATAGTTGTAATACACTGAGATTTCATTACAACAAAGTAGCATCTTACAGAAAAATATGTTTGTTATATCCGAAAATTTGTTATAAAAGTACATTCCTGACACTATATATATACAACAAAACTTTTTTATTCATTTCATTATAACCAATATTTCATTATATCTGGGTTCCTTATATCGAGGTTCGAGTGCAATAGTAGTAGCAGAAGTAGGAGTGGTGGTGGTAGTAGTATTAGTAGTAGTAAAGGACGGGGAGGAAGCATTATGCAGGTCACATGACTAGAGGGAGGGGGAGTGAATGAAGACACAAATGAAACGAAAATGAGATAAATTGGCAACGATAAAGATAACCTGAAGTACAAAATACCCGGAAAGCAATTCAGTTCAATTATTTGCCTTAATTATAAAATTTAATTAATTGTGATAAACCAAAGTAAGGCATCTGGGCACATAAGAGAGTCATGTAGCTAACAGGGAGTGCTCACTAGGCAGGACTTGGCCGTGGGATGCGAGGCATTCTCGTGAAATGAAGCGTTCACTGAAACCCCAATGCCTGAAATGGCAAGTTTCACGATTTCAGCAGAAACCGCATGGCACGAGGCATTGGCTTAAACACAATTTCCCGAGCCCACAAGTCACACGAGCTTGCTTGCTTTGCCCAAGTGTAAAGCACCCATACTTCAAATCTAGCAGCGACATCATAACACAGCGTGATCTCGCTAGCCAATCACATACGCTCATACACTTACACCCTCACCAATCTACTGTTTTATTGCATGAAATTGGCAGAATTTTTTTTTCTCTTTTTCTAATAACATCCTTTCAAAGCCCCCTGGAATTCCCGCAATCGACACCAACAAACCTGGCAATGCATCAGATAGACTGGGGAAGCAAGCCCATAACAAATACTATGAAATCTTTTTGACACGATTCTGCCTAAGAAAATTTTCGGCCTAATAACTACATTTTTCTAATTATTTCCGGCCAATGCCCCTTGAAAACAATGAGTTTCCCTGCATTTAATACGATTACATTATTGCATAAAGTTAGATGATACGACCAAGAAAATCTATATTGACTAAATACAGTAGGCTACCTTTAAAATAAACTCCAAGGGACCTCGATCATTTGTTCGTATTATCAGGAGTTCGTCTTATCAGAAGTACCCACAAAAACTAAACGCTAACATGCCAAGCACACCTAAATATGTAGCATGAAAACACTGAATGAAGTATACTTACAATAGGGAGGAAAGGAACAAGAAAAAGCGTTTATTTCACTCAGCTTTATAAGAACTATGCTTCCAAGGAGAGTATTTAGACTACCTAATCTAGCGACTACTCGATTTCACGATTTAATACTAAATATGCCCATGAATACATTTCCGCTACATTTTAACAATAAAACTATAGCACTACCCTTACTTCACCTACAGGCTAGGGGGTGAGGGAGATACCAGCTTTATGCGCTGACCTTTCTTTTCCACTTATCTTGCTTTCGTTATCCACGTCACAATTAGCTTTCGATATCCTTTGAGCTTTGGCGCCAGAAGTCCTCGCACTCTCTCTTTTTTTTTTTTTTTTTCATTTGGCTTTCTCAGTTTTCCACCGAGACTACAATGTTCATTTTGCCGAATATTCGTCTTTGTTGGTTGCTGTGAGAGTTCGCCTTAACAGGAGAGTTCTGTTATGCGTTTTTTTTTTGCAATGAGTCTAAGTTTTACATTTATTTGCCTAGGCAAAAAAACACCAGGCCTGCGGGGAAAGCGCAGCACAGTCACAGCGAAAGTTAGAAGAGCGGCCTTTCAGAGCCTTTTCCAAACACTCATTGGGTAACTGCTGCAAGCACACTTGCTTGATACCCACTACAGCAATATTAGTAAAACTTTATGGGTAGTAGGTTGGCATTCACTTTGCCATTTTTCGTCATTCTTCCGAGAAGCGTGGTATCCGCTAAACACTTGCAAGGAATTTTGTGCCAATTGTTCATGCAGTGGCTGACGACGATAAGAAATTATGCCTGAAGAGGGTAAGTGCCACAGTTAATAGGTGAACAACAACATGCTTTTGTAATAGATTGGAGCATTGGACGAGCCACTCGCTAAGCTATTCGCATTGTGCGACGACTGGTTGTTCTTTCACTGTCTTAAAACGCTTTATAAGTCGTATTAACGCGATTGCTTTCCCGACATCAAGCCTGCCTAAGGCAAGTTTGCCAGCAAGTCCCAAGCACCAGCGTGGCTCAGTGGTAGAATACTGGGCTGGCACCCAGTGGACCCGGGTTTGAGCCCCACTGTGTTATTGATGCTAGTTTTTTTTTTTTTTTTCAAATTTCGTGCGATGTGGTTACGGACACTGGTGGCAGCGACAGACAACTGCGCCTGATTTAAGTTGTGATCTCATAACAGCTTTCGCTGTAAAATGATTGAGACCCATGTGCTTAGATTTAGGTGCACGAATGTGCACCTAAATCTAAGCACATGCACGAACCCCTGCACGAACTTCACAGTTTCGTCATGAACGCAGAGCTGAGTCAGCTAACTGCACGTTTTTCTTTTTCTTTTCAGAAAAATGTACTCCTAAATGTTGAAAAGAAGAGAGTGCAGCGCGTGCTGACCAACTATTTTAATGCTGCCCAATAAAAGTGAGTTGCTGATGGAGTACGCGTATTTGTCTCCTTATTTAAATCAGTTTGATTAATACAATTTTTGCATAATACGTCTCATTTTCCGATTCCCGCAGAAGCGAGATTCCCCTGTAATGCTGTAAAAAGTAGTGTGCAACTACAACGAGGCGACGTTTTCGTATTACCTCACTTTTTGCTCAACCAAGCAGGTCAATGTATATATGTCGACTCACTGTTTTTTTATGAGGGCGGTGATTCGCAGAAGGTCCTCGATTTGTAGGGACGTCATCTGAGTGGGAAAAAGATGACACAATACAGCTGTGAAACACAAGAGCCCAGGCAATAGCACGATAAAGTGTTCCTGCCATCCTGCAAACTTTTTCAAGTTCACTAATTTCCCATGGAAACGAAAATGGGTAATACCACACACTTTTTTTAATGTTTACCTCGATTACCCGCATTGCAAAAATATGCCTTCTTTGGTAATGGTTATTTGCCTGCACAAGAGCGCACTATTTAGGAACTTGCCCAAAGCAAGTATCCCTGTGGTGTATGGTACAGTGTCTCGCTTTGCTGCAAGGAGACAGAGCAGGCCTAACGTTTGCTTAGTGTAAGCTTAGCTTGTGTAAATATTCGAGTGCTTCGAATATTCAAACAAATATTACAGTATTTGAATTGAAATTATTAGGAATTTCGAAGTATTCGAAATGAACAAATAGGTTCATAGGTGGAGAGTACGGGGGCTGGGGGGCTCGGGCCACCTCCGGACTGGTTCATGATGGGCCGAGCCCCCCCTGGTGCTGGGCCGGATAATTTCTAATAGCTTGGCTTAGGCTCTCATCCGTTGATAACAGACTGTTGGCCATCCTGTTTTGTAGCTATTTCACTGGGGGCTGTTTATGCCCTTTCCTTTTTCTTTCAGGCATTTCGGATCATGGGGCAGTAACAAGTAGGGATGACACAAAAACGCGGCATCCATACAACTCTTGTGCAAAATTAGTACGGGATATATGCATCAAGAAAATGAAAGTTTTGTTTCATACACATTTGTTCATGGCTTTCTTAACACTTTCAAAAATCTCCCTTGCTGTGTGTGTGTGTGTGTGTCAGCGTGTGTGAACCCACTGCAAAGATGTTTTCACTGCAGCGGCAGGGGCGCTACGTAGTGAAAATCGCTAATGAAAAAATCTTACTGCCCCAAAGCCCCACATGAGGGTTAAATGAACATATTGCTCTCAAATCAATTCATAATTTCTGAAGTTAAGAAGCTTGCTATACAGGCTTACATGCTTTTAGTATATTGAATTTAAAAGCTTGACATATTTTACAGGTTATCACTAGCATTGTACACAAAGTGATATCTTGCTACTATTCAAAGTTTTTTCGATGTCCTTTGAACCAAAAGGAATGGCATTCGCACATGCCTTGTGTCGATATTTTGAAGATATCGTGCAGGTTTAGTTGGGTCATCACAAATATGACCATTTTCCGGGCCTGTACAAATCGTGAATTTTAATTTCGAAGCAAATCGTAATATTGGTCAAATAGTTCTGAATCAATTTCGAATAGTATATATCACATTGTAAAAAAAAATGGGTATATTTGTCGTGACCCAACTAACCTGCACAATATCTTTAAAATATTGAAATAAGGCCTGAGGATATGCCTTTTTCTTATTTTCGTTCAAAGGAAGTGGGAGCGACTTTTACTAATAGCAAGATTTTACTTTCTGTAGAGTGCAAGTGATAACCTCTAAAATATGTCATGCTTTAATATTTCATATACTTAGGGCATATAAGTCGGTATAACAAGGTTTTAAGCTTAACAAAATCATAAATCGATGTGTAGGCAATATGTTCATTTAACATTGAAGTTTTCTTGTATAGGTGCTCTCACAGCTTAGCGCCACTTTACAGCAGTAAAACCACCTTTATAAAGAGTTGCGTGCAGGGTAACATACACCTAAACAAGTGCTTTCACGGCTTCGCACCCTTCATCGCAGTGAAACCACATTTACAAGAGGTTACGTGCAGACTTGTGTGCAACTATTTGTTCATATTAAATAGATTGAAATCTTCAATATTTTAAATTCAAAGTGAAGCAATTTCGAATACAGTAAAATATTCATTTGAATATTCAAAGCATTCCAATATTCTCGCCAGGCCTACCATTTTTTTCTATAATATGTTATATATTTCAAATTTGATCTGAAATCATTTCATTCGTTTCAAACCAAAAATTTACCATTTGCACAAGCCTAACGTAAGCAACTGCAAATTTCCAACCATGCTTAAAATCATAGGATTAGCTAGAATAGTATCTGAAGTTTACAAGAAATTTGGGTGGCTCAGCAGGCACTTTAACATTTCTGTGGTGACCTATGAAGAACTGTCTGCGAATGTGCCAAACTGAATCAACATTATGTCGAGGCACTCATCAGTCTATTGCATCAAAAATAATGTTGAAATACATAAAAGTGGGAGTTCTGCAGTAATCAGTCTCAATTCAATTGAACTCAGATACACAATTACACTGAAGTCATCCATGTTCTCTTTTTGCTTGAATAAAAGCAAATATCAGGTTAAAAATACCATGTAAATTTGTTTTCGGCAATGTTTATTTCAAGCAAACAAAAATGATACATTCAAACCTTATTATAACGATCATGGATATAACAAAATATCGGTTCATCATCATCATCATCATCAGCCTGACTACGTCCACTGCAGGACAAAGGCCTCTCCCATGTTCCGCCAGTTAACCCGGTCCTGTGCTTGCTGCTGCCAATTTATACCCGCAAACTTCTTATTCTCGTCTGCCCACCTAACCTTCTGTCTCCCCCTAACCCGCTTCCCTTCTCTGGGAATCATCCAGTTAGTTACCCTTAATGACCAGCGGTTATCCTGTCTACGCGCTACATGCCCGGCTTATGTCCATTTCCTCTTCTTTATTTCAACTATGATATCCTTAACCCCCGTTTGTCCCCTAATCCACTCTGCTCTCTTCTTGTCTCTTAAGGTTACACCTACCATTTTTCTTTCCATTGCTCGCTGCGTCGTCCTCAATTTAAGCTGAACCCTCTTTGTAAGTCTCCAGGTTTCTGCTCCGTAGCTAAGTACCGGCAAGATACAGCTGTTATATACCTTCCTCTTGAGGGATAGTGGCAATCTACCTGTCATAATTTCAGAGTGCCTGCCAAATGTACTCCACCCCATTCTTATTCTTCTAGTTACTTCAATCTCGTGGTTCGGCTCTGCGGTTATTACCTGCCCTAAGTAGACATAGTCTTTTACAACTTCAAGTGCACTATTACCTATCTCGAAGCGCTGCTCCTTTCCGAGGTTGTTGTACATTACTTTCGTTTTCTGCAGATTAATTTTAAGACCCACCTTTCTGCTCTCCTTGTCTAACTCCGTAATCATGAGTTGCAATTCGTCCCCCGAGTTACTCAGCAATGCAATGTCATCGGCGAAGCGCAGGTTACTAAGGTATTCTCCATTAACTCTTATCCCTAACTGTTCCCATTCTAGGCTTCTGAAAACCTCCTGTAAGCACGCGGTAAATAGCATTGGGGAGATTGTGTCCCCCTGCCTTACACCCTTCTTGATTGGTATTCTGTTGCTTTCTTTATGAAGCACTATGGTAGCAGTTGATCCCCTGTAGATTTCTTCCAGAATGTTTATATATACTTCATCTACGCCCTGATTCCGCAGTGTCTGCATGACGGCTGATATTTCTACTGAATCAAACGCCTTCTCGTAATCTATGAAGGCTATGTATAGTGGTTGGTTATACTCTGAGCATTTCTCTATTACCTGATTGATAGTATGAATGCGGTCAATTGTTGAGTAGCCTGTTCGAAATCCTGCTTGTTCCTTTGGTTGATTGAATTCTAATGTTTTCTTTACTCTGTTAGCAATTACCTTTGTAAATAGCATGTATACTACAGAGAGCAAGCTGATCGGCCTGTAATTCTTCAAGTCCTTGTCATCTCCTTTCTTATGTATTAAGATGATGTTAGTGTTCTTCCAAGACTCTGGTACCCTTCCCGTCAGGAGACACCTCGTAAACAGGGTGGCTAGTTTTTCTAACACAATCTCTCCTCCATCTTTCAGCAGATCTGATGTTACCTGATCCTCACCAGCAGCTTTGCCTTTTTGTATGCTCTCCAAAGCTTTTCTGACTTCTTCTATCATTACTGGTGGGGTGTCGTCTGGGTTACTGCTAGTTCTTATAGTATTAAAGTCGTGGTTGTCTCGGCTACTGTACAGATCTCTGTAAAACTCCTCCACTATTTTAACTATCCTATCCATATTGGTAGTTATTTTGCCTTCTTTGTCCCTTAGTGCATACATCCGACTTTTGCCTATCCCAAGTTTCCTCTTCACTGCTTTGACGCTTCCTCCGTTTTTCAGAGCGTGTTCAATTCTCTCCATGTTATACCTTCTTACATCGCATACTTTACGCCTATTAATCAACTACGAAAGCTCTGCCAGTTCTATTTTGTCTGTTGTACTTGACACTCTCATGCTTTGACGCTTCTTAATTAGGTTCTTCGTTTCCTGGGAAAGCTTGCCAGTGTCCTGTCTAACTACCCTGCCTCCAACTTCCACTGCACACTCCGTTATGATACTCGTTAGATTATCATTCATTGTATCTACGCTAAGGTTGGTTTCCTCACTAAGAGCCGAGTACCTGTTCTGCAGCGACACTCTGAATTCCTGTACTTTCCCTCTCAGTGATAGCTCAATGATTGGCTTCTTGCGTATCAGTTTCTGTCGTTCCTTCTTCAAGTCTAGGCGAATTCGAGACCGTACCATTCTATGGTCACTGCATCGTACCTTGCCAACCACTTCCACATCCTGCACAATTCCTGGGTGTGCAGTCATTATAAAGTCTATTTCGTTCTTATTTCGCCATTAGGGCTCCTCCATGTCCACTTGCGGTTTTCTCGTTTTCGGTAGAAAGTATTCAAAATCCGCAAATTATTGCGTTCTGCGAATTCTACTAGTAGCTCTCCTCTGGCGTTTCTAGTGCCGATGCCATAATCTCCTACTGCCTGGTCTACAGCCTGCTTCTTCCCTACCTTTGCATTAAAGTCGCCCATCACTATAGTATACTGTGTTTTTACCTTACTCATTGCCGATTCCACGTCTTCATAGAAGCTTTCAACTGAAGCGTCATCATGGCTGGATGTAGGCGCGTAAGCCTGTACTACCTTCATCTTGTATCTTTTATTCAGTTTAATTAAAATACCTACCACCCTTTCATTAATGCTACAGAATTTCTCTATGTTGCCAGCTATGTTTCTGTGAATTAGGAACCCCATTCCTAGTTCTCTTCTGTCTGCCAAGCCCCGATAACAAAGGACGTGCCCATTCTGCAGCACAGTATAGGCCTCATCTGTCCTCCTAACTTCACTGAGCCCTATTATATCCCATTTAACACCCTCTAGCTCCTCGAATAGTACAGCTAGACTTCCCTCACTAGATAAAGTTCTAGCGTTAAACGTTGCCAAGTTCAGGTTCCAAAGGCGGCCTGTAGTCCAGAGATTCTTAGCACCCTCTGCTGCGTTGCAGATCTGACCGCCGCCATGGTCAGTTGCTTTGCAGCTGCTGGGAACTGAGGGCCGTGAGTTATTTGACGTATGCATGTGGGAGGTAGTGGCCAGATACTGCACCAGGGTGGCCAATCCTTCTTTGGTGAGGGAGTGCGTTCCCGGCGGTGGTTACCGGTGAGGCCGCACCCCCAGGCCTCTTAATGCAGTTCCATCAACACGCGGATTTTTTTTTTTTTTTCCGGTTGGGAACTGCCCGGCACCGGGATTTGAACCACGGACCTCTTGCATGCGAGGCGGATGTTCTAACCACTACGCCAGCGCCGCACCCGGTTATTATGAAATATCGGTTATTATGAAGTAAATGAAAAAAAAAAAGCATTGCAATAGATACAGTGTTAGGAATAACCTTTATAACAAATTTCAGACATAACGAACTTATTATCTTGTAAGATACAACTTGTTATAATGAGGTTTGAGTGTACTTCTGAAAAGGCTCACGGAAAGCAATGCGCAAAACGGCTCGTCGAACATGGTAGTGCCCTTAGCTAAATAATTGTGTTCAACAGTATGCTCCAAAAAGAAGTTAAGGGGGCAGACTGGTCTTTGGGACCAAGAAGTGACAAAAGAATTCATTTTTTTTTAATTGACATATTTGGTTTCTACAATTATTTTTCTATTTCTCTGCAAACTTTCACACACCAGCTGTGTGCTTTAAGTTTTTTTCAATTTTTCTCGAAAAAGTAAATTTACGACTGTTCAATTTTGAGGCCTCCATATCTCTGCAGCTAGGGCAAGTACAACAATAATTTTTTTTTGCAATGGAAACCTGTATGTGTGTATAATGCAAATATGGGAGCAGAATGTAGAGCACACACCTTTTTAATTAATTACTCATCAAAATTGTAACACATCTCCTACAGCTTTTGAAAATGAATAGTTCATTTTGCTGTAAAATAACCAAGAAAGGTCTAAAAACAAAAAAAAAACTCTTGCATACTTTCACTCTATAGTCATTAGCTTATGTTGGCATACCTCAAATATCACTTTAAATTAAGCACTCATACAAGCCTTAATGTATATTGCTTTTTTTTAAACACTAGTGAACACAACTAGCAAAAACAAGTGATGTTCGCAATTGCATAGAAAGCGTATTATGGGGTTTGGATGATGTGGTGAGCAGCAGTGCAAGGCCAGGAGCGTTAGGCTCACCTTCACGAGGATGTCGATGTTGCACTCCGGCGAAAGGCTGGAGTGGCAAATGCCGATGATGGAAACCACATTTACAAAGGTCTGCAAGAAAAGGAAAAGATAATGTGTCAGCCAAGCTAAGTTGAAAATACTCATAAGCTGTCTTCCATCATAATAGAAGCGGCCTGATAGTCGCATGGTTTCCAAGTTCATTATCCAGCTATCCTTATACAAGACAGGCAAATGTTTCACACTCTTCTCGAGCCATATTGTAGAGGCTACTAACAGTTTGAGGAATCCAATGTCCACATCAGCATGTCGTGTTGCAACAAAACAACACCACGAATGCGTAATACGTATATCAGTCACCCATTAATGTATAATTTTATTACATGATGCCGTACTTGGAGGTAGAGCAGAACACTTTAAAAACACCAATGGCTTCAATGTTTAGATCAGCGTAAACAAGATTCGAAAAGACAGCATCAGCAAATTCTATCCCCTGTCGTACGTGTTTCCAGCATGCATTGCTAGCAGTGTAGATACAATACTCAAATGTAATGGGTCATTGTACATCATCACTCAGTGATAATGTACAATAGGGCCAGGGCAGAGCATACACTGAATACAAACTGTTCAGGAAACAAAAATTTTGACTCCAATGTACTGTAGCAGTCAAGAGGTAACAACAGGGTTTTCCCAAGAGAAACTTTTTCTACCTGGTACGTATCTATAGAAATTGCACGAGCAAAGAGTTACAAATGAGCACTCTGTCAAAAAAAGAGTAATTGGCGATTGTAGCCCCACCCAGCATTTTAGATGAAACTGACACCACTTGTCAACATGCCATGCAAGATGCCTGAGCCATTCACATGAACTGATACTTTTTTTGTTGTTATAGACTGCATGATATTTCTCACTGCAAGAGGAACTCTTACAATATAAATTAAAGGTAGATTCTCATGTACCTGTCACTATAAACTTCTTTTTCAGCCAGTTATCAAACAGCTGCAATGTAAATCACATGCGCACCTGCTTTGAGAGAAGGATGACATTGCATTGCAGTTCTATGAACATTGCACGTAAAATTAAAGCAGAAATAACACAGCCCCTTTTGTCTTCACAGTGCCATTTGTACATCTGAGATGCACGGCTCAACAAGTTTGAACACTTTTAAGACACTACTATAACAGAGTCTGTGAATGTTGGGATGCTATAGGAACAGCTTGATATATTGTCCAAATTAGGTAATTGATCTAATAGAATGCACTAGAATGCATTTCAATGCAGCACTAGAATGCATTTCAATGCACCACTGCAGGCAAGAGTGTGCTAGTGTAATTGAAGGCCGATTATGCACCTTGTAGAACGTCTTCCATTCGTTCACGGTGGCAGCAGCTTTGCTCATCCGCATGAGAATTCCCTTCAAAAACAAAAAGACAATGTTGAGAATTGTATTTTATTATTAATATCATCACAGTGAGCATGTTTATTTTTTGCAAAACAGGGAGATAGACATTCACAAGTGCCAGTTTCAAGAGCCCTAACATGGTTTTAACACTTGTGGAGCTGGATAGACAAAGACACTAATGAGACCTGTTCTACATTTGGCACTGACAAATAAATAAAATTTACAGTGAGAAGACGTTACAAATTCGCTGCTAAAGTATTGTCAAAGAGCCGGACTTCCTGTCATCTGGTAACCGAAGCACGGTTGCATGATGATCCTCGTCGCCATGAACGCTGTGCGCCGTTTTCATAGTCCTAATCATGACTCATACGATTTTCCGGTTTGAGCAATAGGATATACTATTGGTGCTCTTGCATCTTCTGGTCCATAACTTTTTATGTTATGCAGCCCCCAACATTGAGCATTCCAATCTGTTTTTGTCTTCATCCTTTTACTTTTATAGTTTTGTTCGTTGTACTATATATTGTTTCCCACTCCCGATAAAATGTCCATTCTCGGGCCCTTAGGGTGAATGAAAATTTAGTGCCATTCAAACTGTAGCAAACTGAGAGAACTACATAATACTATATAATACTATCTTACAATAACAGAGAGAGTTGGGCTGGTTGGTAGGTAGTATTCATGTTAAAGAGATGGGACGTGCAAACACAGACACAAGAGAGACACCACAAGCATTGGCGTTGATGGAGCATGAGTCTGTGCCTGCATGCCCTGTGTTTTTGACATAATTTCTTGCGATTTCCCTTACTGATTTTCCTTCCTTCTCCCTCTCTTGCAACTTTAGCTCGGCAAATAGTCTTGCAAGAAAAAAAATGTAACTCCTATGCACAGTACCAACACTAGAAGCTAACCAAAGCAGACGTACCGACACATCTCTGACGTTTCCCAAGCATTCTCGCAGGCTGTTGACAACGGGCTGGTTGTTTGGTATGTTGAAAAAGGCGACAGTGGCCTGCCGTGACTGGAGGACACTTAGATCTCTCGTGGGTCGACAGAAAAGCTTTCTGTGACCAAATAGAAACAACAAAAGTTGCTGCGTTCTATAAACAAATGCTGGAAACAGTTATGTACTCGTTTCTAAGAAGACACTTCAGCTACTAACAGAGTTTCTGTACTAACTCTCTAGGCTAGCGTATTCAGCACATCATAAAAGCATTTCTCTCTCTCTTTCGCCAGAGTAAGTGGTTCGCTAAGGTGCAACGATGCTCCCAATTTGTAACCATCTTGCACTCAACAGTAGTGATGGTAGCGAAAGCAAACTAATAGTATGCATAACTTTCACAGGAGCTCACTCAACTACAGCTTTGGCTGGTTAGTACATAAAGTCCTTATAACTGATCGATTCTTCAACATCTCCCCTCAAATACTCTAGGATAATGCCATTTCCTCTAATGAAAACATTTGGCTATCTGGCGTTATTCATATAGTTACTTAGCAGTTCTTGATATTATGCTCACCTTAGCTCCCTTGATCCTACCTTCGACCTGCAGCGATTGAACTGACCTATAAGGAGTCAGAGAATAAAAACAATAAAAGTTAAAGTTCATAGTGCTCTGAATTCTCAGTCAAGTACATCTGACAGGGTGCAGCTTTTTTTAAGTGAGCAAGAATTAAAACGTCACCGAAAACACAATGAAACAGAGGTATAGGCTTCTGATATTATGATACAGTAAAAGCTCGTTGATTGAAACTCAGCGGATATGAGCTTACACTTGATTCCAACTCTACTGTACTCTGGTACTATTATAAGTAGTGTAAAACATCTTTTACCACGATGGTTAAAAAATCGGCTGTATTATGTACTATTCCTGTTTACAATGCTGCCTCCTTGTATGGGGCACAACAATATGAACAAATATTAATAAGCTGTGTATACTACAAAAACATATTTTGTGACTTATTGAAAATGTGCCTTATATAACTCACTCTGTGCCACTTTTCAAAGCAAATATTACATTACCAATGCAACACATACAGAAAAAGAAGATAAGCATTGAAATATTTCAGAAAATAAAGTTATGTCAGCATAATTTTCATCATCGACAATTTCTGGCAAAAGGCACGCTTACGAAACTAGAAAAACCATGGATGACAAAGGCTTTACAGGGACTAGCTATGGCATGCAAGAACAACCTTAACTGATTGCAGACTTCTTAAATCGTCACCACATCATCATAAATATGGTACAAGAAACGATGCACATGAACTGCGTAAAAAAAAGATAGCTGCAAACTTTGTACCAATTCAAGAATAATCATCTTTTTTATTGCTCCAGTCTGTAGTATCTACATTTCTGTGGTGGTCTTGGATATCTGTACTATGCTTGTATAATTGTATTATATTGTGTAATTGTTTGGGTCATGTGCATCTAGAAAGGTGAGTGACACTCAGTCAGGCATTTGTGGTTTTTTGTCGCCCTCCTAGACATGGCATATGTACATTTTATTATTTATCATTGCCTGAAATGATTATGAAATATAAGTAACTGATACTATGGTCCCGCCCCAGCCCTATGGGGGAAAACTCCCAATCATTTGAAAGTGTTGGCATCTGCAGTATTTAATTCGAGCAGCAAAACCACTGGCTTTTATCGCTCCTCACGAAAGTCAGCCTAGATTGATCACCAATGTATTGCAAAAACGAAAGCAAACCAAATTTACTAGAGATGCAAAACAACAAAACAGCAGTACTCCTCCACAGATGAGAATTCAGACTTTGTGCTCGAGCTCTTGGGCAAACTAGAAACAATGCTCCTGGTGTCACGACAGAAGTGCAAGGAAATGCAAATTACTCATTACGTTTGACTTCAATTGCATCACATTGGCCTACATAAATTATTGTGTTTTAGGACATAAATGCCCTCATATATGTCGACACTAAGGCACACTGCTCGCATGAATGCATGTTGCTGCTTGCGTCTGGCATACGACTGGCTAATCAACTAATTCTCTTTGCTGCCAGAGCTTCCCGATCTTGATCTACAAAACCACTTGCACCAAACACCTAGCATCGCTTAATTCTTGATAATCATTCAGGAGGTCGCTTTTTTCGGTTCTGCGCATGCAATGTGCCACGATGTGGGTGTGTGCTAGCGTGAACTTCCTAATTTGAACTCCACTTAATTCAAACAATTCCAAGTCTCCTTCTAGTTCAAATTCGCAAGCTTTAACTGTAGTTACAGCCAATTAAACGTGAGAACTTTCATTTCATTGCACTTTACCTCAAGAGAAAATCCAGTTTTGCAAAATTCGGGGTACTGTAGTACCAAACCACCCAACACCATCTGCAATACTATGCCCACTCACGACCTCCCAGACTGCTAACAAAAGATATGAAGTCTCCAGTAACAATTTTCGCATAATTCAGGCAATGAAGCATTCAGTCATTACTACAGGTTGGGAAACTAACAAGCTGACTCATTCAGACACAAACTGTTTGAGTTTCAAAGAGCCCGGCTAAGTAGACATTCAGCGAGTCTGAATGAGTCCCAAGAGGAGAAAAAAAACTTTTTTGGAGCAAGTCTGAAAAAGTTCTGTTAATATTTGCTGACCAGCAGTTACATAAGCTCCAAAAGACATAAACCACAAGTACTAGTCGCAGAGCCTCACCAAACAAGGAGAGCCCCTCCTTGCCAGCAATGCCGAATTTGTAAACAGAAGGGTGCCACTCTTCCTTGAAGATCTGCAAGCAGCTGTAGGTTGCACGAAAGAATGAAAGACACATTTACCAGTGAAACAGGTGTGAAAGTGGGGCATTTCAATTCAGACTAAAGGCTCATTAGCACCGTTCACTTGCAGTAGTCACACGACCAAAGTGCTCACAAATAATTGAAGATGGTTGCTTTGTTCAAGGAGCACTGTATTGCCTCAATAACTCGCTGCTCAATTTTTCAAGTCCAACGACTGCAGCTGCAAAGCTCGCGAGCCAATCGGAAGTGCTAGAACAGGATGTATGCTTACTTTACAATGCAATGGCGATGTGAACAGACGTGAACACGACCAAACGCAAGGCATACTGCCTTGACAAAAGACAGGTTGCGCAGGCCAGCAAGAACATCGGCTGCCGCGACTTGATTCGTGGCTGCCAATTGCAACCTCCCAAGCGATCTCTGTCATTCGCCGGTGTGAGTGAGAGATAATCAGCCATAAAACGGTTTATCTTACCCTAGCGTCATCTGGCTGATGCGAATGCGATCCCTCCTGAAAAAAAAAAAAAAGCTGTACTGAGAAGCTTGGGACAACACAGATAAAATCTTAGTTTCGCATGAAAATCTCCAGAGGCAAGTACAGTTCTGAGATTGTACGGCTACAATGAACACAACATGCATCTGACCTGACCTACCTTTATGATGATTTAAAAATTAGGTGGGAGCCGACGAATAGAAACACGTAGTGGGATAGTCAGGGGGAACAGTGGAAGTGCCTTAGACAGACTGGCCGACGTTTTGATAAAAACCTATCGTTGTCAAAGGCACTTTGTCATCCTTGGCGTGTTAGTTTCAAGGGGGTTAGCAGTGAGTAGTAGTTTTAGGGGGCTTAGTAGTGAGTGGTAGTTATGTAGTTCCTTAAAATTAACACGCCAAAGATGACAAGGTGCCTTTGACAAAGATAGGTCCTCCTATCGAGACGTCGGCCAGCCTGTCTGAGGCACTTCCCCTGTTCACCCTGACTATCCCACTTTATGATGATTTAAAAATTTTAGAGCACTTTTAAATCCCTAAAAAACAGCAAGGCAACAAGACTATAAAAATGCACCACCACTGCAAGCTGTCGCTTTTACAGTGCAATATTCATTTGAAAGCATTCGATTTGCAAAGTCACAGAAGTGTTTAAAGCCAGAAAAATAAACCTTAGGCACATTCCTGAACCTGTGTGCTTCTTGCTAGCTGCTTACACTAGCACTATAGAGTTTCTTCGAGTAATTTGCATGCAACACTCTCTCGCATGAGTGATGGAAAATCATTGAACAAGCAATATCGCTGGAGCCGATGCTTCAATACAGCGGCGTAGCCAGGAAATGGTGGGGTATTACGTAGTACAGCAGCCGAAAAAAATTTCTGGCTATGTTACTGCTTTTCTGGCTATGTTACACCCTCTCTCTCAACCTCACCTGAAGAAGAGAAAATCTTGAAATCAGTTGCTGCTCACCATGTGATGTCTTCTTGGAGACTTACAATGGCACAATTTTTCTCAACCCCTACGAAATCATGACCGTGTGCAATAGCTCCCCTCACAACCTTTACTTGTCCACATGAACAAAAGCCCAATACAATATAAATAAAAGCCTCCCTCCTTTTCTTTCCTCTTACTCCGCCACTTTGCATGTTAATTCAGCACAATACCCTTTTCAACTATCTCCCATCGCTTTCGGCCTCTGTTTCTTTCTGAATCTGTCTTGTTTATATTTCTATCACGTAGTTTTTGTTTTTGCTCTTTTTATTCTTTATAGACATCTCTGTGTGTGTCTAATATGAATATTATTTACACTATATTTTTCAATATCTTCTGGTTGTCTCTTTTGTATTAGTTGATGATTGTTTATTTGCCATTACACTATGTCAATAATGTTGTTTAATGAACTTTGCTGTGAAGCTGTTGCTGAGCAAAAGGGTGTCGTGGCTTTGTCAAGCTGTCTCTACAGATTTTTCTGCGCCTCCACTGTCTGTACTCTACAAGGCAGAAATAAAGAATTTGAATTTGTAAGACACATGCGGCAAAACAACATCAGAGCAACGTCTACAGAACTTTGCGAGCACTGTGTGATGTGCATTCGAAACTATCAATTGCTAAGATGCAACACAGCTGTATACGTGGCTAAAGCATCTTTTGAGTACTTGAAGACGATGCTGAAGTATGAATGAGGGCTCCCAGTTTTCTTCAGGTGACTGCCTGCCACATTACCATTAAACCATTCATATTACAATGAAAGTTCCAGTCTTTTTTTTGTTATGTGCAATTCAGACGTACTGCTTCGTGCTTCACAAGTGAGTGCGGATAGTCTTTCTCATGGAGTACAGGTGCTATGGATCTAACTTTCGCAAGTCTGCAGAACTGAAGAAAAGTTACGACCACATGAGCTTTCACACAGAGTGCCATGAGAAGTTGATTCGATTTAGTCTAGTAACAACCATAACAGCCCAGACCATGGAAAGTTGGTAAAACTGATATTCGATTTATTTTACTGACTGCCATAACAGCCCAGAATCCCTCAATCAGGGACCCCATGCAGAATGCAAAGAAGATTTCTGCGACGTCGAGTGATAAAATCCCAAAAACTCCTATGAAGTGAGCATAATCAAAAATTAAGAAAACACTCACAAGCTGCATGTCACAATGCCTCGAATCAGATTGCTGTCCTGTGAGCTTTGGAGGCAGTCAAGCTTGCATTGACTAAGATAGTTTAGCAAGGCACCAGCAGACCTAACCTGAAAGAGTCCAAGCAAGACCATAAAGTTTCTATTGAGCCAACTAATCCATATTAGCGAACCAAGACTCATAAAGCCCCTCCCCTCCTTATAACCATGTTTTCGGCGGTAAATATGTAATGCGGCACATTAACACTTATTGCGCTTTACAAACGCTAGAATGAGGCCGTTTAGGTGGGAATCGGGCTTGCAACATCATGTTCACCTGCAGGAAGTCAGAGTCACCAAGTCATTTTGACGATATAAAACCAATAGCCATCACTTGCTAGTGTTTACATTTTATATCAACCCACAATTTGAATGGCGGAGCTTATTAATAAAAGTCACAAGAAAGAACATGAAGCCTTTTTTTGGCACGAGTACTAGCTATTTCTCAATGTACACAAATGTACAACTAGAATCACAAGTTTACAACATTACATACAATACATAGAGAAGAATTTGTTCATGATTTTATTGCAGAGTTTCTTGACTGTCTTCGTAATAAGTTTTAACCAGCAACAGTAATGTGCAGCGCTATTTTTTCTGCATTCAGACAACTCAGTTTCAATATAAGGTTGCACGTCACTTGAGAATATTCTAGTTGTACTTAAAGTGATCACGGCACTCACCACAATTGCATGAGAAACAAAATCTTGCTATTTTGGTAGGAAGCACACAACTTTTACACGAGAACAGGAGAGAAGAGACGCAAAGTCTTACAAAGTCTTACCATGGCAATGGCATTGAAGTCAATTAACGATGCCATGTAGACATAGCGTGCCTCGTCAGAGAGTCCACTCGGCATGTTGGGCAATGTCAAATACAGAAGCCTGTGCCGGCTGGGTTCGTACGCTGTTAGGAGTACGAGAAGACGGTATTTAGGCATGAGCGTATGTAACTGTAATTTAAAAACTAGCCTCACCAAAGTCCTTGAAAGGAAGAGTACGAACAACCTCCTTGTTGTAGGACCTCGTGTTCGACGAAGCTTTGTCGGGTGACACTGAGAAATCGGATATGTAAGTACTCACTGCACGCCACTGTGAAAGCCAAGCTGGCACTTACAGAAATCGTTGATGGCCTTCATCAGTTTCTCGTCGGACTTGGCACTCAGCAGAACACAAGAGGGCCTGACTTCTCGCAGCACTTAACATATGAAGTCACATTAGTAAACAAACAAAACGTCACAAACCAAATTGTCCCCAAACGGAACGTACCGGAGAACAAGAGGGAGTGTACCGGTGGCAAATCTTCTTGGTCAGGAATGAGGTACATTTTGCAAGTGCTGCTGTCATAATAGGCAGCTCCAAACCTTCTCGATGACCATGCGAGGCTGAGAATGACCTTAATAATGCGTTAAAAAAGAAGAAAAAAAAACATCATGTGTGTAGGAGGGCCACGAGAAGTCAACGGGCGTAAGCATACCTGCGAAGGGTCGTCGTCACTTGTGGTGATTTCATTCTGTCTATCAGCCGTTGCCACAGTTGACAGTGTTGTGCTTTGCATGGCGTTGGCGAGTCAATGCACAACAAACGGTTTCAATAAGATTTAACTATTGCAAAGGAACACTGCATGCAACGCGAATGTGATTCAGGCAATCCGCACAGCTCACACTGCCTCTTATAGGTTGCAGACGACAAAAAAAGAGAATGATCGAAATTCGGAAGCATCGGATATTTGTTTGCCAAATTGGTGAGAAATGCTAAAAAAAATCGCACCGGAGACTGTTTATCGCGGTAAAAACAGGTAATTTATTTACAGAAGTACATTTCTACAGACCGCAGTACGTGCGGCGGGCCATCAATCCAGAGTCCCTGAAAAGAAGATCAAATCTCGTAATTTCAACTGTCACTGTTACTAGCTTGCCAATGACTTAAACAGCGCACAGGTTTGAGCACGAACCTTCCAAAAAAGCGAACGCTTCGACAGCTTCGACAGACGAATCTGCAAAAGGTGAAAACGATCGGCGACACTCAGTTTAGCATGCAGTACACTCCACCAACTCGTACCACGCGATGAAAAAAAACACGGAGCATTTACACGCACCAACGTCCTTCTTTTGCATAGTTTTCTTCTTCGCTTGTCGCGTGAAAGTGTACGCTTCTTTCGCCAGGGAGGCAACGAACAGTTCCTGCAATCATAGCGGGTGCATCGCAGTACAAACACGCCAACTTTCTACGCGCATCGAATAAGCGATTAAAACTCACCGTGGCTTTCGCGACGAGAAACACCGCCTCTTGACTGGCGAGCCCAACATCGGGGTCGAGTTTCATGATGTTCTTGACTCGTGACAAAGGAAAACGGCACAGCTTTTCCACTTTTTCCGCGTTGTTAGCCTTGTCTTGCTCGGCATTTTGCTCGGTTTCCATACTTGCAGACATTTTCGCGCTCCCGCTAGTCGCTCGTCAAGGTTAGCAGCACATCATCCGTCTACAATCAGTGCCTCCTACAATTAACCGCTTTCACATAATAATACAGTGCTTTTCTTTTTAATGCAAGTTCAAATATAAGTTGCAAGGTTCAATAAAGTCATTTGAAGACTGTAGTCAGTGACAAACGCGAGCACAGTAGTACTGTGCGAATTTTTAGGTCAACAAAGTCACCATCATTTTTCAAAAAGACGCACTCGCCAGCGACATCAAAACAGAAAACAACACAAGATGGCTTTTCAACCACCGACAGCCCGGCAAGGTATCGCAAGATTAAAATGTTTTTTTCAACTTCACGTTTATCCGATAATCGAGGCACGCGCTCGTGCCATTCTTGGGGAGATGTCCGACTCCAGTCACGTTGTCTCAAATTTCGTTTCCAGAGCTTCAGAACCGCAAGATTCTCGAGGAGCTACAGCAGAAGAAACAGCTGCTCCTCAAGCAGGGCCAAGTGAACGCAAGGTTTGCCCACAGTCGTGCGCTCGGCGACCGAGCTTTGTTTGTTTGCGCGTGAGACTTGAGAAATAACCCGGACGTTTCGCCTTTCTTTCTCTCTTCATTACAGCCCAGCGGCGCTACCTTCTGCGGTAGGTTTGCATGGAAGACTTGGCTCTTGTCTCGGCGTTTGTCCCGCTTGTAAACAAGATAACTGTATCTGCAGTCGTTTAACTCGGCTATAGACCGCGGTAACCTATAGCTGGAACTACGAGGATTAGGTGTCAAAAAGGTGCCGTGTCATCGCTCAAAGACGCGGGTTAGATTCCAGTCTTAGGCGGCCGCGTTTCAGTGGAGACGAAATGCGAAAACACCCTTACTACCTACGCAGATTTATTGATCTAGATTGGTAGTGCTTTAATAGCGCAAAAATTCACAATTTGACGTAACGTTCTTTTCCCGGAGTCTTGCCCCCAGGATTACATCAGGTCAATTAAGTTGATAGTGGTTCAACAACTTAATGTACTTAATCAAAACTAAAATCTTCTAAAGACTGTAAGAGCTGTGATTACGCAGTCAGTACAGTTCAAC
The DNA here is from genome assembly GCA_013436015.1 of Rhipicephalus annulatus. NCBI lineage: Eukaryota > Metazoa > Arthropoda > Arachnida > Ixodida > Ixodidae > Rhipicephalus > Rhipicephalus annulatus. The sequence continues at coordinate 45,229 of WOVY01012312.1, read as the reverse complement.
TGAAATGTGTATAGATACACATTCATAAACTAAAGAGAAATTAAATTTTATCTTTGATACCTGGAGCTATTAAAAGTAATTATAGTACGAAGTGCACTCACAAGACAAGGGACACCGAGAAAAGACAGGTACTGCACCTTCTTACACCTGACACTAATAAGATACCTGCACACATACACACAGAAGCCTAAGTAAGGGTACTTGTGTGTGCAGTTAATAAACATCTGGTGGAAATCCTGCACATTTTTTTTTTGGTGTCCTTTGTCTTGCGATTGCACTTAGTACCATTATATGGCTCCGTGCGTTGGCCGGAAAGTTGACCTGCACATTTTGGGGCATTCCAGGCGACAGCCAACACGACCGACGCCCACGCACTGACCACATCGCAGAGGACGGCGCTTCAACATGCCCACTCCAGTTCCGTCGGTTTCTTCATACCGCAGGACTCCTCATTTGGAAACTTAATACTGCCCGTATTGCCGCGGTTCGACAAGTGATTGTCGATCGATAGCAATACGACCTTCAGGACAGCACGTGTTTCTCAGTGTCTCGCCTTCTTTATTATCAGAAAATGGAATGCAACATGATACATAACTGACGAACTTGTAATGTGTCGCCCATTCGCTCTCTTGTAGCGCCGAAAGCAATTTCAATTCTTTGGCACGCTTTGTTCGAGTGTGCCCCAGAACAACCTGGTTACATGGCCCAGTCTTTGTAAACATCAGACCCAAGTCTACATTTTAGTCTTGCATGAATGTATGTAGCTCCTCCTCACCAATGACAACTTACGAATTCGCGAGCATTTAGTAATGCAGCACTTCCAGTGCCTACTGGTGTAAAGGTTGTTTTATCAAACAACTCCTCACAACACTATCTCTAAGAAGCATTAGTGAAGCACAACAACGTAGGTCAAAAGGGATGTTGCTTGCCACTGCGTTCGGCCGCAATCATTCATGAAGTAGTGGAACAATGTGATTCTTGTCAGCGCACTCAGTTGGGCTAACTGGTTCTGCATGACGGTGAGACGGGGCACGCACAGTGCAAATGTCAACTTGTTTCAAGAAACGAGGGTAAGATCACAAGCTTAGAAATTCACCACTACATGTTAAACGCTTGGCTTGCAAACACCTGATCGGGCCTAAGCTTGAATATGCTTCTCTAATGTGAAACCCGTACACCAACGTCAACGCGCTTGAAAAAATCCAGCGAAAGGCTGTGCGGTTTATTTTTGCTTAATATGGCCCCCAGTTTTTTGTTACGTCATTTATAGAATTCCAACAGGTTTTTTCATTGCAATCCAGGCGAAGGGATCAACACTTAAAATTTTTATATTCCTTGCTAAATCGGAAGCTCTGGCTCGACTTAGCATCATGCTTATCTCCACTTTCTTTCATCACGACGCACTCATTGCACTGGTGTGCTTTCTTTAACTCCCTATTTTGCCAAAACAAATATTTAAATTTTCATTTTTTCCACTAACGACTTCTGTTTAGAATGATCTCTCTCCTGACCAACTGATGTTCACTTCCAATGGCAGATCCAGATCAAGTTTTTCTGCTCTGGGGGGAGCAATCACATTCCAATGGCAGATTGGGAGCATGAATTGTCTGTTTCAGAGGCAGATTGAGAGCAGCCGCAGGTCACCGATTACTCCGTGGAGCAAGAATTTCTGCTCCGCCGAAATCGGTGGATTTGACTGGAAGTTCAAGTGTGTGCCCGCCTTTCATCCAATCACCAATAGATGTCCGGAAAACGCTTTGCACTCCCTCGCTACCTCTCGTGCTTCCTCCCTAGTCCGCTCACCAACAGCTCCCATCTAGACACGCACGTTCCAATCGCAAATTTGGTGAGAGCGATCCTGCTCGGATCTGCGCACTCCATTCGCAGTCCGGCCCAGCGCTCGCGGTCTGCCATTGTAATTCAACATGAGGTCCTAGCGCACTCGAATGCTTCCTCCTGGCTTGCTTTCTAATCAGTTTATTTTGCCAGGGATGATAATTGGTTCCATTTCATTTATTTGATAATTTCTGTGACTGTTACTATATTCACAGGTATTTATTTGTATTGCCTTTTCACAACCCGTATTACTTTTACTTTCATTTCTTTCTGATTCTGTTTGTATTATTGCTTGTTATCTTTCTTTTCATCGTGATAGCGTTAGAGAGCTCCTGTCGCAGAAATTTCGCAGTCGCCATTGGCGCCTTTGGTTGCGAGCGAAAAATCGAGAAAGAAGCAAATAAAATAACGAGAAAAATTTCTGGTCCAATTGAGAATCGAATTCGGGCCGTTCGCGTGCCAAGCAGGTGTCCTACCACAAAGCCACGATGTTACTTGCAGCTGCTTCGGGAAAAAACACTACATAAATGCTACGTAGTGGAAGGAGTCTCCTTAACGCATTTTGTTCGACAGGTATCACGACAAAAATGAGCCCATTCGGTGATTTGTAGGCACATTTGGGAGGCCATCTAACTACGTCAAAAAAGGCCGGGATGGTGTAGCTATCACTGCTAAAAACACACAGGAACTTTCAAACAGCTCTAAAAATTTCTTGTACGGGCCAGGCGGCCTGCAGTATTTCTGTAAATAAAAATAAATTTACATGCTGAAGCGAATGACAGCTAGTGCTCAGCAATATGTAAAACGCAGGCCTTAAGTCACATGCTTCAACGCATGCATCTGATGTGCCCCTGTATTTCGAATAATCAAGTTCGAAGTTCCGCTGCCGATGTTACGATCCCTGCCCCCAATTAGTGAGAATGCTAAATTTCATTGAGTATGCTTTGAGGTCTTAATTTCTATTTCACCTGCTGTGATAGTTTAATGACCACGGCGCTACGCTGCTAAGCTCAAGGTTGCATGTTCAAATACTGACAATGGAGTGAAAAGGCAAAGAACAGCCATGTACTTAAGTCTAGATTTAAATTGACTAACCCTTTGTAGTAAAAGTTGTCAATCCTCTCTACCCTCAACGTTGCGACACGTTTCGAAAGCATATCGTGGTGTTTGCCAGCAAAACAACACCCTTTTGCATCATAGGTCACAATTTACTGCGACTAACCAGAGATCATTTTTCAGTATTACCAAAACTTTCACATTAGTCTGGTGTCTTTGATAGAAACTCTTTCGTAAGGTTTTTCAACTGAAGGAGTGAACCTTTCACCAGCATTGAATTTTTTCAGCTGGAAACTTGCTTCAACATGTGGGTCTACCAGGTTGCTGTGAGCAAACTCGAATCGCTTTTAACTTTGTGCTCTGACATGACAATTCGATGAACGGTGCGAGAAGTACAAAGATGACCTAATATAAAGGAAGTAAGCCTCTGCGTCTATCCTTTGTCTGTGTGCAAGTGACAAGCTGAATGTGTGTGTGTATATACATGAAAAATGCTTACACATTCAATTAAGTGAAGTTTGATTTTGTGATGAAATGAAGGAAATGCAAATAAAAAGCTCCAACCTAAAATTTTCATGGCACACCAAGTTCAAAGGGGCGCTCGGACATTTTTTTGTTGAGACGCCAACGAAACGGCAATAGACATCTTCATGTTAACTTGTTTGTACTTTTCGAACGTGACTAGAGCTTGCCGGAAAAGCTAATATGAACAACTTCGAGGAAAACACACCGACGACAAACTTCAGTGCTGAGTCCGAGTCCTGAAAAAAAGACAAAAAAAAAATTCAATGATAACACTACAAATAAATGTGCACGTAAGTGGTCAGGCATGACATACAACACCAGTAGGTTTTTGACAGCTTTATTTTTCTATAAATATCACACAATAACCGGGCAAGTCACCCTACCAAATGAAGCTAAAAGTTCGAACACGGCATAAATACTTAGTATGTACATATATGAAAAAACACTTTTTCACCACCGGCAAAGCCTAGGTTATTTCCTAGAGTATAAAACCAGATGCAAAGCAATAAAAGGACCTTGTGAATCATAAATTACAGGTAAACTAAAGCTCAACGTGAATAAAAATCATTAAACTGCCTTGACATGTCATTCATTTAATTGCACTTTGGTAGATAAAACACTGCATATCAAAGTACAAAAACAATGGCAGTGCTTGCTGAAATATCGTAAACCTTTCCCAAAATGCCAAAATATTGTGTATGTAAAAGCGTGCAGTTTTTAGCATAGACTAATGATAACCTTAACAGCTCCTTGGATAACCTAAGAGATTACTTCTGTGGGTAACGGACAAAAGTACCAGCTCGACATGGATGCCATATGCTGTCTTGCAAGCTTTACACAGTGCAGAAAGTGCCCACACAAATGTGCGTTGGAAAAACACGCCATCTGAACGGCTGCATATTCTTATGAAAGCGGGGTGTTCACCTAATGGCCACCACTAATAGTTTTCCCATTCAACCAGCACCGCCATGCAAACAACGATTACTGGCAGAAAATGCAGATGCCGTAATTTTGGGTCTCTGTTCGAGAAGGGCTCGCAGCCACTGCAGCACCGAATGCAATTGGCGAGCTAGCATAGCAAGAACCAATAGCATTCAAACAGCTAAGCCTCGCAAAAGATGACTACGTTGTCAAAGATGTCGTAAAGATTTGTACAAGGTAGCAAAGTAGTTGCAACGATGCGAAAACTTTGAAGTGGGCAAACAAGGCGAGAACGCGAGCAACAAACATTTTTGCCAATATGTTGGCTACGAGGTGGGGCTTGCCTTGTTTGCCTAATGCTGAACAATCCATCACCGCACAGCTACAAAACAGCATCTGAACTACTTCGTAGAGAATGCAGGAGATTCTAGAATTGAAGAGTGATATCATTCGCAATTGAGCAATTCTTCTCGAATAAAAAATACTTTGAAGGGCCCTCAAACCACCATTAAAGTCAAGAATATGTTATATAGTCTGGGTAAAAATTCACAACAAACGCGAAGCCAAAAGGATTTTTTAAAAATGATACCGCAATGACAGACTACGAGAAGTTTGATTAATGATAACATGGCTGCTACTCGTTCTTGCTTTTCATCGTTCATCTCTGCCTGGCTCGCCTGACCGGGTAGGTACTTGTTTAAATGCCGCTTAGATAGTGCAGCAACTACAAGCGTCATGTTAACGCTTTCTTCTAGTTTCATAACGCTGTCTCTGCCTCTATTCCTAACACAATCCACTATTTACTATAAGTAGTAAAAAAAAAATGTTCGGGGTTTGTCTGGGGGCCCTTTAAAGCCTTTAGTGGGTGGACAGGTTGGAACATGTTATGGGCATTCACCATGGAAGCGTGTGCTTCCGGCAGAAAAAGATTAGGTGCAGCTCGCACAAAAATGCTTACAACCTGTGATGTTCTTAACACGGCTCTGCTATGGTGCACGGTTCACATGAAAAAGCTTCTCTTTTTATAAATCTAATATTTACATGCTCTGCAAATTTCATACAGGTAGCCACAGTGGTCATATATAATATAAGCACAAGATGGCATAGGCCACTTTTACAAAACGATGTGGTTCGCACATTAGCAGTGATTTAATGTTACGATTTGTAGATGAACATAATTGCCGCTCATTAGCGTCCTTTCAAATCGACATACAACAACTGTTGCTGCATTAGTGTCGGCATACATTCTAAATAAGCAAACATACACTACTATAATACATATCAACCACTTCCCAAAAATGCTGCCAGAAACAACCTTGGTGTAGTGTGCAGGACGCATAGATAAGAACAGGCACACTGCTGGCATATGTCTATTGTAAAAAAGGTTAGCAAGACTTCTAAAACAGTAAAACATTCCCAAACAAGTCCTACCGCAGTGATAAACAAAGCATTAAGAATGAGCTTCATTCATAAAACCATGTTGCAGCTATCGACCGGGGGTCTGCACTCACAAGACATCTTTCGAAAGCTGCCAACACTTAAAAGCCACCTCTGCTATGCCTTGAACTAAGTGAGCTCACATACCATATTTATGAACTTGTCACGTACGCTCGTTCTTTGTGGCCAGAAAATGAAATATGCAGCACCCTTGATTGTCGCATACACTGCTACCTTCAATTTTCGCGCCTCGCCACATTCTGGCTACAAGTACAAATGTGACGATTTGCTCCCGCTAGGGAAATGAATAAATTTGCTACCATTGAAACACTACAAACCATCAACCGCTCCTTGCCTCTATCCGAGGCTAGGCTTCCAATAATGACAATTTTCCAACGGCCACAGCACGAAAAAGAGTCGACATTATGAATTGGGACTTGGGTATATAGACAGCCCCTGCTGGAGGTTTGCTTTCATGCTCTAAAAACAAGTGCAGGTTACAACTGAGTAGTAAGGTAACGCACCTACCCAAATTACACTTAGACAGCTGTGTAATCGCCACTGTGCTATTTGGTTGTCACTAACTACAGGCACCGGTCATTATGCAAAAACATTGGAATGTTGGTACAAGCAAGCACACCATGTACAGAGAAGCAACGATAATACAGAAAAGAAAAACGGTGTAGCCAGAACACAAAGAGAGATGGTAGGAGACTAAAAGCTACAAGATGATACAGGTATGTGGCGATCGAGCTCCAGGGCTTCATGCTGAGCACAGGGCACATGATGGAACCAAGCACTTGCGGTCGCTGCGGTCTGTCAAGCACGGACACCCCTCGTCATGCTTTTTTTTTCTCTTTGTCTCTTCAGTTACGTCGAAGAGACACACGGGATCACGGAATTCTTACTCAAAGAATTCACTGAAAGCACAGAAAAACAAAAAAGCGGTGTGGTCGGGGTGCTGAAATTAAATGTGCGCAGCTAAATATGACAGCCAGAAAGCCTACTGTAACGCACAAAACATGCACATCTTTTTTTTTTATTTTTAAATGCGGCAACTACACAAGTTGTATGACATTAAAGAATAGTACATCAAAAGGGGTGCAATTAACAAAACAGACCTATTTGTTCTATCACAACATTGCCGGCATGCCAGTAAGGTTATTTTAAGCCACTCTACAACTATTTTTTTCATAGCTTTGTATATCTTTATAACATATAAAAATCAAAGAATGAAATATTAGTTCAGAACAGGTAAACAACGTCAACCATACAGGGCATATGAGCAAGGACACCCACTCTTGTATTTATTGGGCACACTTAATGAAGCGAATAGTTTGCCACACATATCGAATGAACGCTGCTGGGTTAAAAAAATTATTATAATGATTTATGGAACAAAAGTGCAAGTCGTCATGCACTAGCAGTCATGCAGGGCCATGGCACCAATACATAACAAGCATGTCGGCAGCACAAGTTTATGCAAAACTAGCATGGCATGCTGACCGCACACATGCAAGTGATAATACTTGAAAAACAAGTCACTTTCAATGCAATGTTCAAGCAAATGCAAAAAAAAGCCCCTTAGATGGAATTGCCACTTAAACCAATCAAGTGACACTAATCCAGTTGGTTTTGTATTTGAGTACGGCAACCTGGCACATTTTGCTTTCAGTAAATGAAACCATTGATCCAAGTACGCTGTTTTCTTTTTCTTTTTTTTTTTTGTCGGGTCTAGAAGTATTGAGGCTATTTTTGATTACACAGAAAACCTTTTTGTTGGCTTTCGATGCCGCCAATCATTGCTCCTTCCCAATCATTTGTTCCAAGCAAAATTCCATAACAATTACAGCTTGTTAATAAAATGTGCCACTGGAATAAGCAGAAAAATGCAAAACAAGAAATAAACAGGTCTTCGTTACTGCAGCTGCATATTTAAATTAAAACATTCAGACATTTTTTTATTTTAACAATTTAAGCTATGTGTACCATGCTGCTCACATTGTCACATTGAAGAAGGTGAACTGGTTAGTTGGAAAGACAGTACTATAAGTTTTTTTATTCACTTGTTCAAATTAGCACAGTAAATGGAAAGGTTGATTGACTACGTTTGATATGTAGGGTTTAATGTCCCAAAATGAGAGACGCCGTAGTGGAGGGCTCCGGAAATTTCAACCACCATTAATGTGCACCTAAACCTGTGCACACGGGCCTACAGCATTTTCGGTAAATGGAAAAGGAAAGCAAGCAATAGATAAACATCTGGAATTTCCGGCTACGCAACTAAGCTGCAGGGAACCACAGATTCCATAGCCCGAACCTTGACTACCTCGATCTATAACCTTTGTGAATTACCAATACGGTATTTCAGTCATTCCGGTAATACCGTAATCGCATAAACAGATTGCTGTTGTCACAAATTGTGCCGAAAAAGATGGGAAACACTAGGCGAGAACAACGTTGCCATTTTTCATACTTTCAGAGTTTGTATAGGGGCCTTCAAGGAGCCATAAAACTGGATGCAATGCAGGCACAAGCACAAAGACAAAAGGCTAATTCAACCGGCTCATTTTTGGCGGAGTTAAAAACAGGCTTACCTCGTCTGAACACCGGGCAAGTTATGCCGCTTAGATGTGGCCTGACGTTGCCTCGCCAGGAAAGACTGGCCGCCGGTCAACTGGACGATGCGCTCCTCAGCCGACCTCTGCTGCGACTTTGCTCCCTGCAATACCAAGAGCCAGTCACGAAATATTGAAAAAAAAAGAAGCAATAATTGAAAGATAGCATTGCTTGAGCACTTAAAATGGAAATAGGAATGCGGGTGATGTTCTCGTAATATAGCACTGTCTGGAACAGGTCAAACACAATGCAGGCTTCAACACAAGGGAAAAGTATTTTATGCAATGGTGGCATTCTTCATACAGTAATGGCTTGTTAATTCAGCAAATATGTTATTTAAACGTGATCTCTGGTACTGGCAGGCATATTCATTGTTTAATGACATCATACTTTCATTAAATCGGTCCTATTTAATCTCGGTCAAATTCGACAATTCTTAGAGCACACCAAGTGGAAGGCACCGTCAATGTGGAATGCAAAGGAGCAATAACGGCGCTCGCAAACAATCGAAACGGCCACAGCCCTCTTTAGAAAGTCGTTGACGCCATGCACAAACTTAACGCGATCGCGTCGTTGGTGACCAAGGCTTCAGAGGCTGTGGGAAAGTTGTTTTGTATTCAAGTTTTCTTGGCGCACGCTAACTGCGTGGGCACTGTCTGGGGTCCAGGTTGTCATAAGCAGCAGTTTCCTTACTGTGGTCGCCATCTATAGATTGTGCATTAGCGAGTCGGGTTTATTGAGCAGCAGATGCAGTGCTCAGCAGTTTCTTTTTGACTCGAGATGCAGGCCGCACATATGCCTTCAGAATTGCGTTAACACTATGATCATGTCATCAGCAACCAAGGTTTCGTTTACAGCGATGACATCCTCCAGTAACACCGTTCTGACTTAGGCCAATGTGAGCGCAATAACTCAAACATAATGAAAGTGGCTGTAGATGGAGAGCTCCAGCTGCGGCCTGTATATTGTGATAGACAAACGATCAGTTGCCGGCCACTTTTAAGGTAAAAAATTTATTGTTGTCGCATGTGCGTGATGGTGTTAATGCTGGCAGTGCATAAGAAGGGGTAGGTTCGGAGCACGTTTCCGTAACAGCTACAGGTGTCTTGAGCTGCGGTAAAATTGGAGCTTGTATATCCTGGATTATTACATTCATCAAGAAAATGAAAATGCATTGATGTAATAGCCACTTGCTAATTGCTTCAGTGATACTTTGTATAATTTTGCATTTGATTATTTTGGACATTTCTCTCAGTCGTGTGAAATTCGAATTAACGAGCTTTAACTGTAAGGCAACTGGGAGGCAATTATGAATGAGCCATCTTAAGAACAAACACTGTTCTGAAAATATCTTTTTGATAACTGCAGTATGCGACCAGCAGTCATTAAGTGCATCTGACATGTCCCAAAAAATTCTTCGGTATATAGTACCTCCAACTCCCAAACAACTTACAGCCACGAACTCTTGAAAGATGTCTCTCTACTAGAAGCACTATAAAAATGTTGCGAAATTCCCCATGATATTATATCTCAGCAGAACAATTATAAATCTTGAGAGTGACCAAGAAATAACAAATTCCCTTTGTCCTATATCTGTCACATTCCTGTATGGGCACTGAAAGGTCAATTATGTCTTTTGTTGCTACAGTACAATGACTTCACGAGGCCATATAGACCTTTTTACCGAAGAGGAGGATTCCCTTCTTTCTGGGCAGTTGCTCAAGAGCACAAAAGCCAACGTCACAGCTTTGGTCCAGCCTTTTCGGGGGATTACGCACGTTAACAGCCCGGAGGGGGAGTATGGCAGTGCCCATGGAGGAACCCTTCGTTGACAAGGTGTACAAGTTTTCTGTCAAAACCCTGGCAACACGGCTCACTCGTTGTCATTAAACATTGTAATCCAACACATTATGAAGAGCCATTAAGGTACTTCTTGCAAATACTTACGCTCCAGACCATGCGATTGCGCATCGGCATGTAATTGTGCGATTGTCGCCAGTTCTGGTAAAAACAATGACATGTGCAATGATCATTAGGACGAGAACAATTGAGTGCTGCTATTGATCGATTGAAATAACTTTAATGACCACTATTCCATAATATTTACAATTATAGCATGATGTCGCTATGCTAAAATTACTCAGGCGGAATGAGAACCGACAGCTCCTTAGTTGAATCTAATGCTGCAGATGCCAGCCCCAACTTTTTGACTAATTTTAGTTCCAGCCAGTGATTCTGATGAACTTTTATAGATTTCTAAGAGCCAAAACTTGCATTTTCAAACCTCGAAAATGCCATAGTCAGATAGTAGATTTGACTATACTGGTTACCACTTATGCACCTAACCCCAACTTCGACAAGAGCACCTACTTTTCTGACACTAAGGCACAGTGCACAAATAGAAAACACAATCTTTACAGAAGAAAAGAAATATAATTTCCTGCTAGCTGTAATACTACAAACGAAAATGGCAGTTCATAATAACGCTTTAACATAGAAATGGCAGCTTCTAATAATGCTTACCGCGTTTTCCTGATCCCATTTTAAATCATTACTAAAGAAAATAAGGAGAATAAAATCCAGAATCTGTTTTCACGATGTAATTGCGTTCAATACCAAGGCTTCATTCACAGATTTGCCAGCAAGCTTATCTGTTATCACTGCTGCCACTTTAGCAGTTTTGCAACTTACGCTCCATGGTTTTGGATTTAGAGGACTTTCCCGATGACCCTAGTAAGCCAACGATATATAAAGGTAGATATTACTTTCCAGCTGATGATTAGATCAAAAATACAAAAACAAGACAAGGTTGTTATTCATGACAGGAAAATACCTCCATACACATTAATGCATATACAGTTAAACCTCGTTATAACGAGACGGGCTATAACGAAATAATGGATATAACGAGCAAATCCTAATTCCCCTTGAAAGTCCCCATACAAACCAATGTATTCAAAACATCGTTTTAACGAGGCAAAATTTGCCTGTTATGGGATATAACGAACAAGTTTTGTTAGGAAGTAAAATTTTGAGCCGATGTCACGACAGTGCACAACGCGAATTTGAGACGGCGCGCAATGCGAGAACTGTATTTAGCAGTTCAAAACTCCCGCCACGCGCCCTCCAGCAACGCGCGCAAAGCAGACGGCACACGCTGTTTCCGGAGGAGAGTTCGCTGCACGTACGCCGCTTGGCTACCACGGACAGCGGAGCGCTCCGCGAACGTCTTGCCCTTTTCTTTTCTTTTGTGTCTTCTTTATATTCTCCCTCTCCCCCTTTCTCATGGCGCTGAGGCGCGCTTCCTAATCTTACATACCCCCTTCCTCTTGAGTAACCGGTTCTTAGAGGGCAGCGCAAAAGAGCGCCCCTTGCTCTTCACAGTCAATTTCTCTGCAAGTGTTGTCGCTCGCCGACGTGAGCCGCGTTGCTTTTGCGTGCGTGTTTCTTCTCTTTTTCGACCGCTTCCGCCTTTTCTTTTATCGTGCTGCGCTCGTGATTCCAGCAACATGAATGCGCCAGGCGGGAAGCAAAAGCGCATAACGCTAGATCAGAAGGCGGCTACGATAAGAGCCGTCGAATCGGGGACCAAGAAAGGCAACGTGGCAAGAAAGGCAACGTGGAACAGGAGACAAACGTGCCGACGGCGTCGGAGGCATTAGACGCGGTGGACGTACTGCGCCGCTACTTCGGCGCTCACGAGGGCGGCAAAGATGGCTTGAACATTGCGGCCGCAGCTGAGAGAGCCATCGTTCGCATCAGGAAGATGCATCAATGTCCAATTACGGACTTCTTTGCAGCTAAGTCTGCCTGAAATGCAAGCTGTGTATTTTGAAGTGCATTAAAACAGGTGCATGACTTTTTTCCTTTTCATTTGGGAATGCGGTTATTTTGTTGCATACCACCGTGCGGCGGGATGCTATTTCGCCCGCTATTTTTTTGGGGTAAGTACAGTGCATAATATTTGCGGTAAATGCCCGCTACGGCTATAACGAAATATTGGTTATAACGAGCAAATAGCGGCGGCCCTCCAATTTCGTTATAACGAGGTTTAACTGTAGACTACGTAATGACCCTTTAATGAACAAACTGCAGGGCACAATCAACATCAAGAAGGAATTGTAGAACAAACTTCTCTCATTCACTGAGATGCTCAGAACTCGTTGGATTCTGAACATCAACACTGATTGTACTGAAGTGAAAAATATTGATCCAAGTGTAATCGACCGCTAACTTAAATGCTGGAAAATAATACAGCTAAAGTAGTAGGTTGTAATGAAGTTGTGCTTGACATGACAGTTGTGCATGACCTTCATTAAGTACAACACTGACTATAAATACAAACAAAGCAAAATGCAGCAGATACATCAGGAAAATGTAGTATGCCTATCAGACGCTTACAAAATGTAAAACCATATAGATGTACTAATTAATACGGAACTGCTGCTTAAATGGAGCGAGTGCTTCTGACAAGATTCATTTCATTCCTGCATTTGGTCTCTTGAGGTTTGTTTAACGAAAAACTACTTTATTTTAAATACTGTGGGGGTAATGACACTCCCCTGTAAAGTTGTTTGCGCCGCATGGCGCACGTGTCTCGCCCAAAAGCCGAATTTCGGGTTACAACCACCGGGCAGTAGGTAGATGGCGTGTTCGCGTTGATCACCCCTATCAACATCATCATAATGTAGCGCCGGCGGTGACCCCTGGCGGAAGGCAAGCCTTGGTGACGGGCAAGAGTTGAGCAAGTCTCATTTGCGCGTGGCGGTTGCCGCGAACGGTTGACTCTAGCGTGGGTCCTTGGTGCGTGGCACCGCGGGCTGCGCGAGGGGGGCCCTCATGGTAAATCAAGCGTTGGCGACGCCGCCTCGGGTGTGTTATTGTGTTTGTCATGGAATGTATCGTAATATTGTGTAAGGATGTCCTAGCGTGTTGATAACGGTTGATGTATCGATTTGGCAGACGATATCGTCGTTCTAGATTAGTTAAACAAATACGTGTTGTTGTTTGGTTTGTACAGACCCCGTCTATTGTGTCCGTTCACTCCAAGAGCGTGGCGCTCGCTCGCCATTTTGAGACCCCACAATACCAAACTTCAAGGGTGCATGCATGCATGCAAGGGTGCATGCATGTGTAACATGCATGTCCGCATGTTACACGGCACTCCAATTACCTAACACTTGGCACAAACGTGGGCAGCGCTTAAAGGTGCCAGTGACTCACAAAGTTGTAGAAGGCAGTGCTGATCAGGCGTTCCTCCTTTTCCCACTGGGCCTTGAACATCTCCAGCTCCTGCTGCAACTGGCTGATGTGCTTGGCCTTGTCCTGAAGCTGGTTACGCAAGGTGACCACCTCAGCACTTGACGGTGACCGCGTGTCAAGCGTGCGAATCACCTGTGAACAAACGCAAAATCCACGCAGCTTAATCGCTCAGTCGAGCCACAATGACCCTTAAGGTCCAGACAAGACAAGTTCAGAGGAAAATGGGAGGTTGAAGTGATAAGAAATTGTTGAAAAGGAAATTAGAAATGCTAACGTAACACAGCGCCCTATTAAGACAAAGTTCCCAAGTCATACTGAAACACATATATAGCCTTGACACCTATGGCTGAGTGAACTATGCAATAGAAATGAAAACAAGAACTTCTTTTTTATTGTGGTGTAGTCATAATAGTTTCTTTGGTCCACTACATGCATTAAAAGCAAACACATCAAAAGCCAAAGTAATGCCCGTACCCCCATCAGATTAAAAAAAAAAAAATACTGGAGGCTTCTTAAACTACACCAACGAAAGTGCCACGCGATGGTGTTTTCTGCAACACAGGCTCCTCAAAACAAAATCACAGGAGGGCGACACTATCTGATCGAAATGCATGCATATGCAGTCTCCACTGCTGCTTGTGAAGCCCACTTGAAGTAACATGATGCAAGGGCAAGCCTGAAGGTCACGAAGCACTGCGGAACACGCTTATCCGCTAACTCCCTCCTCACTCGGCTCCAGTCACCGAGCTGTCGTGGCTGTCTGGGTAGTGTACTCACGTCGCAACAAGAAGGCCTGGGTGAGATTCGCATTCTAACCGATGTTTTATTTTTATCTCAGTTACTTCAATTTGTTCACAAGAGCTACCCGGAGAAGCACGGCATCAACCCAAGCATGCTTTGACCTGCTTCTATTCATTGTACCGATCGGAATTTTTCTCTCATGTGCCAACTACAAAATACCTGCAACACAACTGTGTTAACGTTATCGTGTTAATAAAGAGGAGTGCATATATTTCCACCTCTACAACACATTAACTTCAGCACAGCAACGTACGTAATGACAGCGACGAACACAGCACAGTGTGTCTTCGCCATATAGGTTGTGTTGAATCTGTCACATTGAAATACAACTCCACAACTATCATAATGATAGTACATGATAGTCATGAGTTCACTACGTACATTCTTGGCCTTTTCGAGGTACTTTTGGTATCGCTCCTCCATGAGCCTCGTCTCTTCCGCTTTCTTCTCAAGCTGCTCCGTCAACTCGGACTGGTTCTCGCCTGTGGAAAGAAACGTTCTTGTCCTTAAAACTGATAAGTTGATCACTCCAGGAATCCAATGTGCTTCTTCTATTCAGAACCCTGAGCCCTGATGAACACTTCAATCTTCTGTCGAACATTTCCAAAACTTTGCAAAAATTTAAAGAACAACTGGGTGAAACTACTGCGAAAAGTTGACTTACCATAGTTAGAAAAAAAAAGCAACTGTTGCAGAAATAAAAGTCCCCAAAACAAAATGTGTGTTCTATTATCTCTTCACCCCCCCAGCTTAGATTTTTATAAAATTCCCAGCTTCAATAAGCCTGCACAGGACTTCTGACAGCTGTGGAAGGAGGACATACTCACAGGACTCGGCTAGGCGTGTCGCCATGGCCTCAAGACTGGCCTCACGCTCGCGCAGCTGGCCCTCGAGCTCCTTGCAGCGTCTCTGTGCAAGGGCTAGCTGCTGTCGCGCTTCGGCCCCCTCGTGTGCTGACGCCGCCTCCCGGCTATCCTCCAGCTGGCTCTCCAGCTCCAAGTTGCGCTGGCTGAGCAGTCTGCATGGCACGCCCAGTGGCCATCAACAAATGGCAAAAAGAGCTCACTCGCAGAGTCTGATTACACTATAGGAATGGGCGAATATTGAGGCCCTACAAATATTCAAATGAGATTACAGAATTCGGATTTACTTAAAAATGAATTTGAAAGCTGTATTTTGAATAATTAGACTCAAATTATTCAGAATGAACGAATAATATACTTGACCGCGTGTAACCTCCTGAACAGGTGCTTTCACTGCAGCATTGAGCTGATATACCAAAAACCACCTTTTCAAAAAAATTCGCGCTGCTGCAAAGCCACACTTTAAGGTTAAAATGTACACACTATAGGTACCTGCACTTCTATTAATATATTTTCTAGACTTTGCCTTACAGTTAAAAGCACATTAAGAGACCTTATATGTGCTAAGTATAACAAAGTTTAAAACTTATTTTACCCCTTCTCATTAGGGCCTTACTACTTTTTTCAAACCCTTGCCCCCATTCAAATTTTCTTCAAACCAAGAAAGTGACACTTCCACAGAGTAACGCTACTACCCTACTAATCGAAAGACCCCGAAATCTGTCCGTCAGGCGTGCGCCACAAAAGCCGACGCAAGACGCAGCGCGCTACTGTGGCTGTCACAGAGTGGCCTCCTTGGAACGTGTCGTCTCACCACTGTCATTCCCTCCACCTCGTTGCTTTCCTCGCAATTGCCATCTTTCATCTACTACTGCACTCTGCGTTCACTCTCTTTCGCCCTCGTTCCCTGCACCGGCAACTCCCGACACTTTTCAATGCAGGAACAGGTGCATAAGAGCTGCGCTTGGTCTCCATCCTAAGACGTCTCGTTTTACCCTCGTTATCGCTACAGGCTGGCACCTTTCTTGCCTCATTGAACGTTTACCAAGAAGCTTGACAATGAAATCTCAGTGCATAAAATCTGTGCACACATAAGCACATTTAAACTGCGGAAACCTTAATCCGGTAAAAGGCACCGCCAAAAAAAAGCAAAAACAGAGATCACTGGGAAGTGCGCACCTGACTTCAGTCTCCAGGTCATTCTGGCGTGACTGCGCATCCTCGAGCATGGTCTTGAGCAAGGTCACCTGCTGGCCTTCGCTCGAGCTCCGCTCCAGCTTCAGCATCTTGTTCTCATGCTGAAGCCTGATGAGTTTCTCCCTACAACCACGCAAAACGCAATCTTGTTTCGTACGAACAAGCGCACACAAAAAGAGCAAGTGTACAATCAACCATGAAAATTCACAGACTACTAAAACCATGGCGGGAAAAAAAAAACAACCAAAACGACTTCATGTCAAGTTACCTACTCAGCCAGGTTGGAATTATTACTATATGAAAAGGTATACACTAATTATTAATATTTTCTAAATTTATTAATATATATTGTCAGGTACAAAAATATGTTTTTTTCCCAACATCGTGAACTTGAACTTATGCTCCGAATACCCTTGTAGAGGAGGACACAAGGTAAGCTAAAATTATCCTTAGGAAGTGCGAGCCATTTAAACATTACTTTAAATAGACTGCAGTGTAAATTTCACTGTATGATCATCATAAAGTTCAAGAAATGCAGAAAATACCAAGTATGCCAAACTGAATATTATGTTTGTGATATTCAGTCCGGAATACATGGTATTTCCAGCATTTCTTTCATTATTTGTTTTATTATGAATATCATGTGTTCTCATAAAATATTGCTATTTCTGCACACTAAGAATCAATGTTTTTATGTTTTTCTTATTATAGGTATCAAAAGCAGGCAATAGCAAGGCAAGCATACAGACAGTTGTTTCAATCATGCCAATGTGGCATTCTTGAAGTATCTCTGAAACGGTACTGTGATGCTAGGTAGCGAGTGGTTAGAGCAGGCCCGTAAAGCGAATGGCCTTGAAAAACACCCATTTTTATTATTTGTCCTGGGCAAAACACCCCCTTCTATATTAATTGTGGGGGGGGGGGGGTCCCTTAAGGCACCCCTATCGGCCACGGGCCTGGGTTAGGGTACAATGAGCATAAGTGATTTGTACCCTTACATAAGCGAAGCACGCTGCGTCAAGGAGCTACAGTGATTCAGGGTTACCCCACTTCCAAGTCGTCTTTCTCTCCTCAACTTCTTCATCGACCGATCATTACTAAGCTTGACATTCTACGATCCTCTGCCACCAAATCGTAAATCGCGAAGATTGCAACCTGTATTTGTACGGCCGATCCCAGCTCCATTAGGCGCTGCCGAAAATTCAGCCCCTCTTGTTTTCCACTCCATTAAAACCCTCAATAAGGCGATCAGTTTGGACATGCAAAGACTTTCCAAGAGAAAGGCAGCTGGAAACCCGGAGGGGCGGTGCCACTGCCGCCTATACGAATGCACACGTTTGAAGCCTTGTAATAAATCACCCACTTAATGCACAGCACTTAGAGTGGTCTGTTAATACATAGAGGTGTTTATCTCGTCAGTATACTTTTCAATGCTACTGTGTTAGCCGATTGCACTAGCTACTGGAACACAAGTTCTAGTGGAGCTTTATCTCCCCATAGATAAACGGTTACATAAACATATACTTTTGCACTTTCATAAACAAATTAATAATGTTGATAACTGCATTTAAAATGTATTAATGGATATAAGACTCAATCACTGCTGTGGCAAAATCTTAATAGAAGTTTCTAGCATGTACAATATTCCGGTATCTGCAAAGGTGTGTACGGAATACTTGGGTTACTGGACAGTGGTCTCGAACATCTCGTGACGCTTCGTGCAACCATCGTTACAGGTATGTTTGTTTTCGTTGAGTATTTTTGAGGAAAGAAATATATTAAAAAGGCAAGTCATTAATAATTGTGCATCTGGAAAGAGTTTACACCAAAACAATAGTAGAATGATGCATATTTTTACAATAACAAAATTGTGCTGGCCTGGTTCATCTTGGCCCTGCTATATGTCACCACTATCTGGCCCCACACGTTTACGGCTACGGTAAATAGGTTCAAACAGCATGGTTGCAACACGCCGACATGAATACAATAAACGAGATAAAGCTGAGAACATAAGACATATCTAACGAGTAGATTGCTTGTAGTGAAAACAGGTCTACGTTTTGTAGAACACATGCACAGATTCCACCTGGTGTTCCAGGAACACGCTAATGGTGAAAAGTGTTCGGACAAACCAGAAACCTTTACTGATCCAAAAGGCCCATGCTTAGGCTCGGCAGTATTGTGCACAAATATTAAAACCATTTCAGGGTCCTTCTATATGTTGCTTATGCAAAAAGCAAGACAGCCCATAGAGACACGCATGCACGAGCTCATTCATCTCTCTATGATGAAAAAAAGACACTCGTACAAAGTGTGACAGCATTGGCGACATAGAAACAGCCGGCAAAAAGAGGAGACAGCAGCCACAAAAGACAAAGAACCCCAAGATGCCCATGCAAGCCCCAGTAGTGCACCTGCCAATGAGCCACAATAACAAGTTACACCGCAAAATTGCATTGACAGCCTGCTGAGAGGTCATGCACACTGCATAGTACTTACATCCCAAAGTCCGCACAGCTGAAAAGCAAGCATCTGTGCATAAGGTGGTATGCAAGGTTGTATTCAGATTTTCGCCATAGCGCATGCAACTTCAAGAGTGGTTGCCACAAGCACATCATGCATGCCCGCATTTTCTAGCACAGATGACGAACAGTGGCAAAGTCGAACAGTAAACTGAACCGAGCATCAATATTTCACTGCTAAGATTCCTGCAAATTACGGTGCGTCATATCACGGCGACTTGCTTCTCAGAGTAGGCTACTGGAGAACGAGCACCATATGTGCTTCAGAATAGTCAATGGGAATTTCTGTTTTTGGAGTCGAAACGGACTCCCTTTTCATAATTCGCAAGTGTACTTCTTTTTGAACATATTTGAACAGAAGTGGAGGCACCTGTTGTGCTTCAAGCAGACACGCGGTTCTAGTTGAACGTGTTGAAACTTGCCTAATATGAGTGTTTATATAGAGAGAGGCGACTCAACATTTTCTATGTCGTTGCGCGAGCAAACCGCGCTTGAACAGGCTATTTGCACTAAATGACAAGCCACCATTAGTTGTTCAATCTGCCTATCAGGAAAGCTAGTCTTGGAATTTTGAAAATGGTCTATAGTAAAAGGGGCTTTGCAAAACTTTTACAAGTAACCATAAATGTCTTTGCACAAACACTTTATTGCCTCATGAATCGATCCCTGCAAACATCTTTAGAATTCATCTGATACGAGCGGAGTTGAAAAAATTGGCCACGCGCTGTAATTGCTTTGTCTCTTTTTTTCCTCCCTACGAGCACACTGAGAGCTAAGTATGGAGGGATGGCAGAGGGAAAAAAGTTCTCTCACATGCACATTACTTTGAGCGCTATTGCATTCTTTCCCTTCAAATGTGCGGCTTACTTTCAGTGTGATCACGCACACGTGGGCACGTGAAGACCGCTCACAACAGCAGCGGTAACTAAGCAGCTCACGGTGCTTAAATCAGTCAATGGCTGTGAATTCGGGCACATGACATCATTTGCAGAAAGAAAAGGAAACGATTTTTAGCTCACTGTCAGAATTAATTGCAAATTCCAGGCCACGTGTCGTGCTATCATAGCTGGCTCATGTGTTCTCGGGAACACTGACTAGTGATGGAAGCATTTTCTAATCGTGCTGAAAAAGTGTTGCAGGGCCTTTTTAGGTGAATGGGTTTTAACTGCTGTATAAAAAATTCTGAAATAAACAGCTACTGATTTATGATGAAGGTAAACTTGTAAGTACATGCATTTGAGTTCTCCTCCTAACCTTTTTAACTTAGGCCCACAACTAGTCCACATTTTGGTACTACTTCAGCACACTACTTTAGCATGCAAGAATTAACATGCAAGTCCCAGCATTCTGTTCTTGCAAATGTGTACATCTCAAGCAAAAAAAAAAAAAACAAGAAGACAAGAAAAGCTTCCGAGTCATTGGTTGCTTGAACTTAGTGCACGTATCGAGTTAACACCTTTCAAGTAGCTTTGCAGCTCCTCCTAATACTCTCAATGACTTTCCCCATTTACAGCTTTCCTAGACTGCCATATTGCAGTGTGCTGAGGCAAGCAGCTTGGAGTAAAAGTATTTCTCACTTGATTTCAGGAGGAACCGTCTCGAGCATGTCAGAGTCCGAGATTGCTCCGACGACCTTGGCGCCACTCTGCACATGGGAGCTCTCTGCGCGGGAGGTAAAAGCGGAAGAAGTCAGATCCCAGGTTAACCACGGCAACTGGTACTGCAACTCGCGCGGAAACAATAGTAATAGTTCCTAACCTTCTCCATATCTCACGCAGAACTCACCATAAGTTAGGGCTAAAATGAACATGGTGCCCTAAACACGAAGCCAACTGCCACCATCACACCATATAAATAGATAAATAGCACACGTATAATAGCACAGAACAACAAATATTTCCTTATCCCTTCCAGAATCATTTAACCCAGTCAGTTTTGAGGGAGAGATACTAGTCAACAGGTATGTTTCTGTCAGTTTTGGGAGGAAACACAAACGTCACAATAGTTTGCATGCAAAATCCCAATATCGGTACTCGCCCTATGGTAATACTCCAGTTTAAAACAATGTACTTTTATTAGTCAGTCTAAAGCTTAAATAAGCAGTGTAAGTGCAGTTGAACTGTGTCTATAGCCCAACTAGTTTGGAAAAATTTTAAGGCTAAAGTTTAACCAAGCACTGGCTTCTGTGACGAAAAACACCTGTTACTACTGAAGTGAGAGATGTTGCCACCATCTTGGAATGCCTAAACAGACTTCTCCCTCTTTTTTTTTTTTTCTCTCACATGGGGCCACTGCAAAAAGACTCATGTTAGTCTAGACAGCTTGTCACTTAAACTCTGCCAACTAATTAGGATGGAATACTAGACAAGTTGGAGCCAATTCATTATGGCTAAGAGCAGAGCCATGTTCGCTAATCGCTTTCGCCTGCATTAATCATGCTGTTAGCCACAATGACTCTACCCACTACAACGATGCTTGATGGCGCAAGTTCAAAAATTTCATAAGTGTCAACTTGCCTTTTTGGAGTTGAGAACAACGCAGATCTTCCAAGCCTTCCTTCAAAGAGTCTCGTTCGGCAACAAGTCGCTGGGAAGAGAAGTGAAGCAGGCAATTTTTTTTTAACAAAATTTTGCGACAAAGTATGGCTTCCCAAAGGTACGCAGTCATTTATGAGAGATGCTGCAGCACAGAGCCGTGCAGAGGTTTATATTGTTTAAAGCAGGACACTGCTTTTAAATTTCTCAAAATTTAAGAGCAGTGTCTTTTGAAAAAGTTCAGCTGTATCCATCTACTGCAAGAACTCTTGCTGGCTTGCATAGCGTTGCACCAGATGTAATAAACAAAATACACATACCTCCTTCTCGGTTTGCAGTGAAGCCAACTTCTCGTGCAGCTTCTTAGCCTCGAATTCGGCGCGGTTGGCTTTGCGAGTCTCGTCGGCCAGCTGGAGCCGCAGTTCCTGCGTTTGCTTCTTGTACAGGTCGGCCTGCGACTTGAACGCTGCCATCTTTTTCACGTCCTGAGAAATGAAATCAAGCCCACGTCGGAACATGCATTGGCGAGAGTCAAGAGGCCATACGAGAGAGGTTGTCCACCTTTATTTTGTCTCAAAGATCAATTTTTAAACTCACGATTAAAGAAAAAAAAAACAGGAAAGAAATTGATAAAAGACAGTAGGCCCTACCTGAATGCCTACTAACTAACTCAGCTTTCTGTTTTTCAAAGGAAAGATAGCTACACTTAAATGTCATTACAACAAAGTTGCATCTTACATTAAAATAGGTTCGTTATATCTGAAAGTTCATTAAAAAGGTGTGTTTCTAACACTATATCTATTGCAAGACTATTTTTTTATTTACTTAGTTATAACCAATATTGCGTTATATCTGCTTCATTATATCGAGGTTTGAGTATATTAGGTAGAAGAGACAGGGGAAAGATTAACTGAAAATTTACTTGTAAGAAATAGTGGGGATACAAATAATCCCAGAAATGCGAGACGCAACCTTGTGCAAAGTGCTCTAGCTACATAGTCATTCTGTGCATTACAAGCCGGTAACAAAGGCTAAAAGACTGAAAGAAAGTCAGCACATGACAAAGTTTGAACAACTAATCCAACACAAATGCAAATTATTTAAAACTAAATTTTTATGGCACCAGATAACATCCAGCACAGTAAACTCTCTGCAAATTGAAGTCTCCTAAACAGAAGTGATGGCAGCAACTGCTTCTAATATGATTGGTCTTGCACTTCAATTATGCAGCACTGCAAGTTTCTCAGTAAACAGAACTGTTAAACAGAACACAGTTTCTTCCCTGCAATAATATTTCCCGGTCCCCTCAGGCCCTGTTTAATGAGTCTACCGTACGTGAATAGGCTGCGTACAACAGAGAAAGGCATATTTCAAGACTGTCTTTACATTATAAGTAAATAAATAACAAAGAGAAAGGCATCTCATATCTCGCACAGATAAAACAAGAACAAAGAAAAAAAAGAACAGAGTGTCCATGGCAAACATAGGAGATGAGTTCAATAGCTAAACAACGACACTAACCTCCTCTAGTTCGATGTTGGTCTGCATGTACGAGGTGTTCTTCTCCTCCAGTAACTTGAGCTGCCTCTTGAGGTCACTCATGTCCTCTGAAAAAAAGAAAAAAGCATTACTTTCTGTTTTCAACTTTGCCACAAGGGGACGACTCAGACTCCTTTACACAACGCCCTCACTTCCTCTACGTGCATTGATCGTACTTTTCTTTTTGGTAATCGTGGTTACTGGGAGACGAAAACGCACAATAAAAAATTTGCCAGCGCTAGTACTGTACGAGTAGATAAAGTAGGTCTCGCACAATATACACACTTTCTTGAAAGTAATTGAAGTTCTAGAGTAAAATCCGGCCACTTCTACCCGCCTTTTGCTATGCGGCACTCGTGCAGCACTATACATGGGTATGCTATGCTTTGCTCTCTTCCTCCTCCCCCCAACTTTCTTTTCCCACCTCCCTGCTATACCATACAATACAAGGCTATGCTATGCATCACCCTGTCTCCCTCCTCCTCTCATCCACCTCTCTCCTCATCACAGTCGCTTCTCTTTCCTGCTGTTGCTATACAATACATGCCTATGCGATGCTTCACCCACACTGGGCTTTGCCACCTCCTTGCTTATACTCTACACTCGAACCTCAACATAACAAACATGGATATAATGAAATAATGGTTATAGCGAAGTGAATGAAAAATAGTTTTGCAATACATCCACCTGCTAGGAATAACTTTTATAATGAATTTTTGGATACAACGATCTTATTTCCTTGCAAGATGTAACTTTGTTATAATGAAGCTTGAGTGTACTATACTTTACTAGGCATGTTCTCTTCTCTACCTCTTTTACCAATGCACTGCATAGCTATACGTGAGTTTCCTCCTTTCTTAACTGCAGTTGAGAAGCAGTGATAGTGTAAGCTCAAACAGCTTCTTTATGAAAAAAAAAGTTTGAGTCTCCAGTTCATCTCACAAGCAGAGACTGGCATAGAATTGTCAATAAATTTTGTAAATTATTAGATCTACTCACCCAATTTCTTTTTGTAGGTCTCAATGGCAGCTTCGTAATGCTCCTAAGCAATCATAAAAAAAAATGTGCATCGTCATTAATGCAATAACACACACACAAAAAAAACATGAAAGCATTGAGGAAGCAACAGCCATACTTCAGGGAAGCCTTACCACTTTGTCCGATGTATGCCTCAGAACATCCAGCTCATCTTTCAATGTCTGCGCTTCGTTCAACGTTTTGTGCAACTCCTCATTCTGGTAAGAAATGAGAATCAAATCCGGATAAGAACAAGTAACAAAGAATTTCGGTGCATCAAAGGTGTAAGGACACACAAAAAAATTCATATTGTTCGTCTCTATTGCAAGAAGTAGCTAACGACCCACTTATCCCGGCAAAAAGCCGTGTGGGCTGAAGCACGGCATGGCCAATTTTTCGGAGACTGCTGTATAGTGCCCAGTCGCAGTTTTGGTTTGAAAAAGCGGCAAGTGAGGTGGGATACGGAATGGTTTTCCCATAAACACAACTGGCCACATCAGCCCACAAAACTAGGTTCACATGAGCACCACGAGTACAGTTATTTTCAGTGAAGGCTCCCTGTGTGCTGCTGGAAATATACTTGACCCCCAAGAATGCACTTCCTAGGCAATGATGTCAGCCTTTGTGCTCTCTTACAAGTCTGCCCCCTGCTTCCTATTGCTAAGGCCTACTAGGAAAGAGTGCTCGCAAGAATTTTGTCAGCCAACACTAACTCGCGACGCAAGTGGCGGTTGGTACTGTAGTTTACACAAAAACCAAAGGCGCGTTACGTCAGCAGTGGCACAACATCCACCATAAAATAATTTTAAACATTTCCTAGGCTAAATTACCCATTGATATTTCGCAGACGATGTGCGTGTGTAGACACAAACCTATCGCGCAAGTTATCTCTCCCTCAAATTTTTGTGTCGGCGCTCCCTTGAATGTGAAGGAAATTCCCCCGCCTCCCCTGCTATGCAGCACATGGCTAATCTGCTTCATGCTCGCATGTTACTGCAAGAAAGAAAATGTAGTTTTAAGCGACGAGTTTGTTAGACAGGTTTATTGAGTTCTTGAAAAGTCTTAATAATGGATCAAGAGCTGACAAGCTACTTCCCTCACATTGTGAACATAACGATTTTAGTGCTAGAGTAGAATTAAGAAAACTATGTCCATTGTCCTAAATCTTGAGTATAAGCACCACATTTACACATCAATATTGATGATATATGGTGTTTTTTGGCGCAAGGGCCATTTGATGGCCAAAGAGCGCCAGTTCATGAGACAGGAATGTGGACAATGGTTGTGATTAGCGGCTGTATAGGGGCCATAAAATTCCTCGCAGTGAAGCGGGTAAAACATACAAGTAATAAAATCATGACTATGCCGTGAAAGGTGTGCATGGTGTGAATAGGTGACAAAAGTTGGTGATAATGAAAAACGATGGTGGACATGTATGGCATTAGCACAAGTACCTCACACGTTAGTACCCTTGCGTGCAAGGGTCGTGAGGCAAGTGCTTTCCTGTGTAGCCACCGCAGCAAAAACCTCTCTAGAGAGGTCGTGCTACGGTATGCCCGGGTATATGATATGAAAATTATGAATTTCCTTTAAAACCGCTAATAATGATTTGTGACTTAAAAACGGTTCCCTACCGACGAACATTGCAGGGTGTAAAGGTATATGTTGTCGGTAGGGTAGTGGGAAGTGTTGTCTTCTTAGAGTGTCTAAATGATTACATTGAATTAAAACGTGAATAACTGTTAATGCCTCACCACATTTATCACACAATGGTGGATCACCACCAGACAAAAGATGTGTGTGTGTGTCGTGTATATGTGTCCTACCCTGAGTCTTGTTAGTGTTACCTCTGTTAGACGTGATTTTGATACTGGTGGCCACTGGCCAAGGTGTGGCTTGATAACGTGTAGTTTGTTTTGTGTGTGTGTATCCCACTTGCTCTGCCAGTAGTCCCTGAGGTTTCGTTTGAGAGAGTGCTTCAGATCAAGGACCGGGATTGATATGGATGTAGGGGCAGTGTTTTTGTGGACGGATGCAGCGAGCTGATCCGCCCACACGTTGCCTTGGATCTCATGGTGCCCTGGCACCCAGCACACCACAACATGTTGGTTGAGTGTGTAGAGTGTGCAAAATATGGAGTAAAGTGAGACAAGGACAGGGTTTTTTTTGTTTTTTAAGACTGTGCAGAGCCGTTACCACACTGAGGGAGTCTGTATAAATTACTGCTTTTTGTATTTGTAATTGTTTAATGTGTTTAGCTGCCACAAGTATCGCGTAAGCTTCCGCTGTGAAGATACTTGTGCCTGGATGTAGAGGGCCAGCATCCGAAAAGGAAGGGCCAACAGCAGCGTAGGACACAGAGGAGTTAGACTTAGAGGCATCTGTAAAAAACTCAGGACGTGTGTATTTGTGTTGAAGTTCCAGGAAATATGTTCGGATATGAGCAATGGGCGCATGTTTTGTAACTTCTAAAAAAGACACATCACAGTCTATAGTCTGCCACTGCCACGGTGGCGGGTATGCTACAGGAGCCATTAAACTGTGTTCGAGTGACACTCCAGTGTCCTCAGCTAGACCCTTCAGGCGAACTGAGAAGGGCTGCCTCATTGAAGGCCTGTTTTGAAAAAGAATGGAGCTCGACAAGTCATTAATAGTAGAGTATGAGGGGTGCCTCTTGTCTGCTTTCACCTTAAGGAAGTATACAAAGGACATGTAGGTTCTTTGCAGATGAAGCGACCACTCATTTGACTCAACATAAAGGCTTTCTACGGGGCTGGTGCGAAAAGCACCCGTAGAAAGGCGGATGCCCAAATGGTGCATGGGGTCCAGCATCTTCAAGGCACTTTGAGTAGCAGACTGATAGACAACGGCCCCATAATCTAAGAGGGTGCGAATGAGGCTTTTATAGAGGTTCATGAGGCATTGCCTGTCACTGCCCCAGGTAGTACGTGACAACACTTTAATAACATTCATGGCTTTTAAACATTTTGTTTTTAAATACTTGATGTACGGTACGAAGGTCAACTTGTTGTCCAAGATTAAGCCTAAGAATTTATACTCGGCTTTGACAGACAGACGTTGCCCGTTCAGTCGAATGTCAGGTTCCGAGTGCATGCCTCTCTTTCGAGAGAACAAGACACACGTGCTCTTTTGTGGGTTCAGTCGGAATCCGTTTTCCTCTGCCCATTTGGAGACCTTGTTTAAACCTAACTGAATCTGTCGCTCACACATTACCAGATTGCAAGATCTAAAGCCAAGCTGGACATCGTCGACATATGTGGAATAGAACAAGTTGCGGGGGATTCAGAACAAGTGCAAGGAATTCATCTTGATGAGAAAAAGTGTGCAACTAAGCACGCCACCTTGTGGCACGCCTGTTTCCTGGACAAATGTTTGAGAGAGCACACTGCCCAGACGGACACGGAATGTCCGGTTTGACAGGTAGCTTTCGATTATATGAAACATTCTTCCGCGCACACCAAGGTGGGACAGGTCTCTTAGGATTCCAAAACGCCATGTTGTATCATACGCCTTTTCGATATCGAGGAACACAGAGAGAAAATATTGTTTATGGACAAAGGCGTCTCTGATCTGTGCCTCGATACGAACAAGATGGTCTGTGGTGGATCTACTTTCTCGAAACCCGCACTGAAATGGGTCGAGCAAATTGTTTGTTTCAAGGATATGTACAAGTCGGCAGTTTATCATTTTTTCGAATACTTTGCACAAGCAGCTTGTAAGTGCAATAGGCCTATAACTTGAAGCTAAAGAAGGGTCCTTGCCCTCTTTCAAAATGGGAATAATAATAGCCTCTTTCCAGGAGGTAGGGATAGTGCCAGAAAACCAGATAGCATTGTACAAACAAAGTAGGGTTTTTCGTGTTTCGGCTGGTAGGTTTTTAGCATTTCATACACCACACGGTCAAAACCTGGGGCAGAAGTGCTGCAGGAGTTTAGAGATGTTCGGAGCTCCGCTAGACTGAAAGCTTGGTTATATGCCTCGTATCTAGTGGATTTGTGTTCGAGTTTCTGCTTTTCTATTCTTGTTCTGTATTTTTGGAAAGTGTCAGTATAGTGGGACGAGCTGGATACCCGTTCAAAGTGTGCCCCGAGGAAGTTTGCCTGATCTTCCAAGGTATCCCCTTGAGTGTTTACAAGTGGAAGTGTGTGTACTTGTTTCCCTGCTATCCTACCGACCATGTTCCAGACTTTAGCCTCCTGTGTGTATGAATTGACCCCTGATAAAAAACTTCTGCCAGCTTTCTCTTCTGGCCTGCCGACGCGTTCTCCTGCCACGAGATTTTATTTTCTTAAAGCTCTCAAGGTTTTCCGCTGTCGGCGAGTTGCGCAGCAACCTCCATGCCCTGTTTTGTTCCTTT
The DNA here is from genome assembly GCA_013436015.1 of Rhipicephalus annulatus. Lineage (NCBI taxonomy): Eukaryota > Metazoa > Arthropoda > Arachnida > Ixodida > Ixodidae > Rhipicephalus > Rhipicephalus annulatus. The sequence continues at coordinate 16,722 of WOVY01012312.1, read as the reverse complement.
CGCGCATTCTGACACTCAGTGTTCCACCACGGGACGTGTCGTTTGCCGGGCAGTCCAGATGTTTGTGGAATGCACTTGGCTGCTGCGTCAGTAAGAAAAGCCGTGAAGTACTGCACAGCTTCATCTATGCCTAATCCGCATATGTCGGTCCAACTTAGGTGTGTAATCTTTTGAAATTGTTCCCAGTCGGCTTTGTTCACCAGCCATTTAGGAACATGTGGAGGATATTCATATGTTATTGGTGTACTCAAAACTAAAGGAAAATGGTCACTTCCATATGGGTTATTTATGACTTTCCACTGAAGTAATGGTACAAGTGAAGGAGATGCGATACTGAGGTCTATGGAGGAGTAAGTATTGTTTGCAAGGTTATAATATGTTGCCTGTTTTCTATTCAACAGACAAGCACCTGATGAAAAGAGGAACTGTTCAATGAGACGACCTCGTGCATCACATCGACAGTCACCCCATAAACCGCTGTGCGCATTCAGGTCCCCTAGAACCAAATAAGGTTCTGGTAACTCATCTATTAAAGACCGGAAATCATGTTTTTCCAGGCGGTGTTGCGGCGGTATGTATAGAGAGCAGATGGTGACGAGCTTATTCAATAGAACTGCTCGAACAGCCACTGCCTCTAGGGGTGTTAGTAGTGGTAGATGACTGCATGCTACTCCTCGATTAACTATAATGGCTACACCACCAGATGACGCCACAGCATCATCTCTGTCCTTTCGGAAGACAACATATTGACGCAAGAAACTTGTATTCTTGGATTTTAAGTGTGTTTCCTGTACACACAGCACTTTTGGAGAATGTTTGTGTAGAAGTTCTTGGACATCGTCGAGGTTTCGAAGTAGTCCTCTGACGTTCCATTGTATAATTTGTGTCTCCATTATGGGAGTAAAGAAGTGCTGTGTGTACGAAATGAGTGTGGCTGGTGTCTAAGGAGAGAAGTGATTTATCTTACAGAGCCTTTAGAAGGCCCTGTAATTACCGTTTTGTCTTTTTTAGAGCGGTCGAGGGAACCCCGCCGCTCCTTTGGCGCAGTCTGCGCCGGTGCAGTTGAAGTGTCCATCGCCTCAGGAGAGGCGACAGATAATGTTTTCGTTGTAGGCTTCGTCGTAACAGACGGAGCCTTAAACCCCACCGGGCTGGAGCTCGAGGGGACCTCTTTAGTTTGTGTGGTGCCCTGGCTGCTGCCAAGGTTCACAGGAGCCTTCGGTGGGGCTGTATTCAAGGAGGGTGGGGCAGCCGAGGCTGCTCCCCCCATGGGGGCTTGTGGCGTTTGCCTCAGCACGCTAGGCGCGGTCCGGGCAACTGCCAAGGGCCTTTGTGGTGCCGCCCCTCGTTGCACCACTTCGGCAAAAGGTGTTTTTAGTGCTAATGATAACGAGACCCGTTGTCTTGCTTCCCTGAATGTGATATTTTCCTTAACTTTTATAGTGATTATTTCTTTTTCTCTTTTCCAGGCTGGGCACGCTCTGGAGTATGCGGGGTGACTACCTTCACAGTTAGCACAGAGGACCTCGTCATGACTACATTCATCAGCGCTGTGGCCGGTTGTGCCACACTTAGCACACATCAGCTGTCCTCGGCAGCTCTGGGATGCATGACCAAATCGCTGGCATTTGAAACAACGCCTCGGGTTTGGAATGAAAGGTCGGACATGGAGTTTTACATAGCCAGTTTCGAGACTTTCAGGTAAAGTGGTTGAATTGAAGGTGAGTATCAAGTGCTTTGTTGCTATTTCATTGTTGTTACGTCTGATTTTGATGCGCTGGACATGTATCACACCTTGGTCCTTCCATCCATCAAGAAGCTCTTCTTCACTCAGTGTCATCAAGTCTTCGTCCGATACCACGCCCTTCACTGTATTCATAGTACGATGTGCGCTCACCGAGACGGGGATGTTACCAAAGGCTACAATGTGCGAGAGTTTATTGTACTGTTCTTTGTCTTTTAGTTCGAGAAGCAGATCACCACTTGCCATCTTCGTGGCCTTATAACCGGTTCCTATGGTTTCTCTCAAGCACTTAGCTACAAGGAAGGGTGAGATTGTTCTAGCTTTTGTAGATGATTGTTCGCAGTGGAGAACATGGTATTTTGGAAAAGTTTCTCTGTTTTTGGGCCAAAGTAGTAGAGTTGCGTCGGTGCGTACCCTTTTCGAGGCACGATCAGTTAGAGAGGGGGTCGAGGATCCCATGGGAAAATGTGGATTTTTCGGTAACAGCGCCTACCACCCACCACGGAGTCCAACAAGGGGACGTGGCAGAGCATGTGGGCATGTCTGCACAACGCCAGCAGTACGCAGTTACTATAACCCAATATGGTTTACCCTAGTTTGGATAGCCACACAAAGTTAACCCTTGCCGCCAGGAAAAATCGGAAGTAAAATGAAGTGAGGAGAAGACAGGAAAGATGTAAAGTGAGAACAAAAGACGAAGATATAGGGAGAGAGAGATAGGAAAAGGCGACTGCCGATTTCCCCTGGGTGGGTCAGCCCAGAGGTGCCGTCTACGTGAAGCCAGGGCCAAAGGGGTGTGTTGCCTCTGCCGGGGGGCCTTTAAGGTCCAATCACCCGGCGTCGGCTCAACCCCCAGGATCCCCTTTTCCCCGGACATGGCTCAGCCACGCACGGCTAGGCGTGGGAGGGAGTCAAAACTCCCCCGTTAGCTCGGGTCCGTGGTGTCGCTACACACCAAACGCCTGCTTGCGCAGGCGCCCCTGCGGGGTACACATCAATATTATGCCCCAAGATTAGAAACATAAATGAAGTCAGCAGCTGCAAAGTATCCTTGAAACTGGATATGAAGAAAGTGACAATTAAGAAATTTTTAATGTTACAGGCTTGAGCATATCTCTGCATTGTTTAATAATGCTGTCTTTTTCTCAGCACTTGACAGTGTGGTACCCAGAAATTTAGTCTGAATTTAGTGCACTATTTCAGCACGTACCTCTCATTACATAATCTAAGGTAAACTCAAGCCAGATGTTATGACTTCAGTAAACAATGAGCTCAATGCCCACTCAAGGCACTACAAGTGAGAAAAATAGAAAACTCACCTTTTCCTGTAGATTCAGAATTTCCTTCTCTTGAAATTCCACTTTGATTCGCAGTTCATCTTTTGCTGTTTCACAATCAATGCAAACAAAAAATCAACATGGTTCCCAAAGCAACTACACCAATTAAAAATTATGTACTAGAACTAATATAACACAGCTCTAATATGATGGTAAATATCATTAGCCCTGCACTGTTTAGCAATTAAAAGCAGCATAATTCTAGTGTGTAGACAGATGTGCACATACCAGTTTCGAGTTTGAATACTTCAGCCTGTAGTGTGTCTATCCGTTGTTGCGATTGTTGATAGCGTCTTCCCGCTGGTGTGCTGAAAGTTTCAGATGACATGAGAGAAAGCCCCAATGAACTGCCTTCATTCACGGAGCTTCAAAACGTCGAAATAAAAACAATCGTACATTTTTCTACCACGCAAGATAACACTTATTGTTCGAAAAGAGCGGACTAAGTAAGTGCATTGTCACTGCTGATTACCAATGGAGTCTTCAGCAGTTTCTGCCATTGCTCTGATAAATGCTTATCAGTTGATGACCACAAAAGTCATGCACGAGCGTGAACCAAAAGTATGGGCCGGGCACAGAACAAATTTCGAGAGCAGTTTCCGAGTGAAGGTGTTTGCATTTGTTACATACTAGTTGATTCATTAAATCAGTTCAAAGCACTGATACAAAATATAAAAGAAACATTTGCTGACTTGATTGAGGTCAAACAGAATGCAAAACAAAATGTAACAGTGGAGATAGAACTCCTTTCCATGCTTTCATTTCCTTTTGCAATCCCCCTTATGTGAATTTTTTTAAATAAAGCTGCAGCGTCGCTGTGCTGCCTCTGTAACGAAAGTAGCTAATCGATTAATTGATTGATTGTCTTGGAGGTGTACTGGGCTGAACGAGAGGCACCATAGTCAAGGACCCCACACTAACTTTAGCTGCCTGAGCATCTGTAACGCACATCTACGTATACTACATCTATTACACAAGTGTTCTTGCATTCTAAATGTTGAAATGCAGCCACCATGACCACGAACCGAAACTCGCAACCTCGTTATCAGCACAAGGCCACTAAACGTCATAAGCCCTCAGTCACTGTGGCAGGCGCAAATAAACCAAGTTCAAGTCAAAGCGGTGATTCGGGTAAGTATGTCACAACTGTACTGATGAGAGCCATATAGCAGCGCTAACAATATGACACACAAATGAGGGCACTAGTCTAAGTCGCTTTGTCGGTCACAATAAACTGGGACGAGTGACTTAATATAGCACAAAATTGTAAAAAATGCTGACTTTTGCAAATTGCAATTTCAGGTATTTATAGTCCAAATTATGTTTTGGGAAAATCTTATATTATGTTAGAATACCATTTCTTTTTGTTAAAAGCTTAATAGATAGAAATTTCAAATGTTTTTAAAACTTGTACCGCAATTTTCTTGGCATTTTTATTTTTGTCAAGTGAATCTGCCTTACGGAAGTACTGAAAAAGTTTCTGTGAAGATATTTAAACAAACTTAGTATCATTCTTTTCCACAGCACTTGAACTACAGGCTAAAGCTTTTCTTTTTCTCTCAACCTTGATAGAATTGTAATTATGTGATAAATAGCAGCCAATTAGTGGAAGCTCACTTTTACCTTCCCAATTTATTCATTATTTCTGATCAAAGAATTGGCCATTTTAACATTTAGTTTGCTTAAGCCTCTGAGATAGACCTTTTAAAGGAACCATGTAGTTTTGAAAACTAACTTTTTTATAGTGAGTCACCATAAAGACAAATAAGAAATTAACCATTTATGATGTGGGAGTTTGGCATTACTTCTTTTCTAAATGAGATTTGAAATCTACTAGCAGGTTTGAAATCTCCATTCAGTGATACACACACATGGTAATTTTCATGACACCAGGATAATCCATGAGAAAATGTTTTAAAGACCTTCCATCCTCCCTTAAAGCTTAGCCCAAAAGCTCTCACGTGTACAAATCCAGAGGGATGCAGACGTAGAAAGAAAAATCTGCTCAACAAACCTGGGGTCCTCCAGGTTTTCAACGTGGTTCAGTTTCTCCATCAGCTTCTCGTTTTCCTGCATCAAGCTCATCTTCTCGTCTTGAAGCATCGTAACCTGAAGAACACGTTACCAGTCCAGGTAAGAGCCCTCATGAGGTTACCACACAGCCATAGACTAGACATGGCAAATGTAAAGTAATGCACAACAAGAAATTTTAACGTCATGAAAACACTTTTAGATGCGAAGCAGGTTAGGGTCGAGCTCAACCCGGCGTGCGGCGTGACCACCCTTACTGTGCATGCTCCCCCTCTCCCTCTTCTCCTACGATACCCCTCTTTCGCCTCACAACACGGACGCAGGAAGTGTCTGCTAACCTAAGCTCGCTCGCTCCTCCTCTCTCTAGGGTACGCAATCCTCCTCGCGGCGATTAAACACCCATTGTGCATACATATTCTCCCCCTCCTCTCGCCTCACAACACCAACGCAGACAGCGTCTGCTAGCGAAATTCCAGATTGAAAAAAAAAAAAAAACCAACTGCTCACACTGCAAAACCATTCACTGGCCACCCCGAATATATAGGCGCTGAGTCCTGACTTCCAAAATAGTGCCGGTGGGAGATTTCTCCTGTGCATTGTTGAACAAGAAAATTCGCAGCATGCACATTGACTAAAAGCGGCAGTGGGTCTCCGAGTCCAATCGGAGTTTTCTGTCTCGCATTGCCCATTAGCAACGACTGGCATGTTCTAGTAGGAAACACTGGTCCACCACTGCGTGCGTTGCGCCTCCACAGGTTTCTCTCATGTGCAACGCCGCGAAGAGTGCCAGCGTCAGCCACACCTCCAGTGTGAGCACTAGTGCCCGCTGCTTCGCATCTACACGTTTCCCTTTAGAGGGAAATGGCGTAATTTCTTTTATAAGAATCAAGTTACATGCTACTTTCTGCAACCTGTGCAACTAAGGTCTTGTGCTAACGCTAGGACATGTTGACACTGCAACGAGAAATCATTATTTCTTGTGTGCAAACACAGCAGTGACTGAGTAGAGTTGAGTTCGTGATCATTAAAACCCTCAACAAGTAGATGAAAACACATTGATAGATGGTTTGGTGCAAAGAAAAAAAGCTGCATGTCACAGCTTGACTGGCCCCTTCGCCCAGAAAAAAATAAGTTACAGAATTACAAAATATTACAGGCAGTGCAAAGCCACAATAGAAAAAGAATGTGCATGTGGCCCATGGCAGCAAATAATAAAACAACATCTCTGAAATTTCTAACAAATCTGTTCATGACAAGACTATTCATAACAAATCAGTGTATTAACGAATGAAACTAAGTAACTATAACAGAAATCATCAAACATTCATGACCAACATAATCAGTACATCCAATTTCACATATGAGTTTTAGGCAATATATGCAATTATCAACTGTTAATTTCAATTTGTTCATCACACTAGGAAGACGGTAATGTAGTGTTTCAAATCCATAGTTAGTGCTAGTACGTCGTACATGACTAATCTCCGTATACCGAGTGACTCGGCTGGCAGGATTAGGTTGCAAGGTGGCCAATGTAGGCAAAAAGGGTACTTCCTCTGCGCATTACTGATTTAAAAGTTGACAGAAGCTGGTCTGTATAAGCTGCCCATTTTAAAGGCACTAGATAAAGAAATTTCGTGAAAATCACATCACCTAGCAGATGCCACCAAAATATTTGAAGTCATGATGTTTAATACTGCAATTTCAAGGTGATGTCACTAACTGCTTTTTATTTTTGCACTTTTTCTCTCTTACCAAACATCTAGTGGTGTGCTGATATTGGAAGTGTCGAAAAGTAATTTACTAATATGAAAAAAAAATCTTTCTCTTTAATGTCCCTTTGAAACAACTATACAATCACTGAAGTATTCTATGTTTATCACAGATAACAGTCACAGCTACGAGGAGCCAAAGCCCTCTAAAACCACTTAGCGACAGAATGAGCCACTGCGGAGAGAACTTCCAATAGTCCTTGCACGCAACTTGCTTTCAGCTTACCTGCATGTCCAACTCGTGGCAACGTTGCGTGATCTGTTCTTTTGCCTGTGCAGTTGCATGCAGCTCATCCAGTGCCTTCTTCAACTGCTCGTTGAGGTCAAAGTTGTCGCCAGTGTAGCTGCTCGGGCTTTCCTTCGTTATGAGCTGTCATTGGGAAGCCAAGATCATACGATAATCGCAACCGCACCAAATAGCACTCAACATAGCCCCAGCACATTAAATGGTGCATTGAACAGCTTTCAGTGATCAAGAGGAGTAGATGTGCTTGTTTTGTGCCATGCATATTATATTTAAGATGTCTTTAGCAATGCATGTTGATGACACCAAGCACTTTGCAGAAGCGGTAGTATTACAAGTGCTGTATATAGATCCAGAGGGCATGTCCGAATGTCCTAATACTCCTAATACACAATCGGGCGTGAATGATGGAGGTTCCCTAGATTGATCACCCCTCGGGATCGCCATCTAAGTGAGTTGAGTGGGCGAGTCCCATAACCAGGGAAAATTTATCAGTGGCTCGCGGAACCATGAGAAGGGGCCTACGAACCCTTAGGTTCTGCGGAACCCACTTGGAGAACCCCCGAGTAACAGGAATCGTGAATTAATGTGAATGAAAAAGCAACTTGACACGAGTATAGCCAAATTGAAAGCCTTCGCATAACGCTCAACTATTTTGCACCATAAAATACATCACAATGTTAGTCCGACTTGTGGGACTTAACTTATTATAAAGAAAATACTGTGAGCAAAAGTTTAATAAAGCAGATGCACACCTTTTGAGCCCCTATCAGTGCTTGGTAAGCCATGATGTGTTTGTGACAGTAACTTCATTTACAAAATACACACAAGTATTAGTCATGCTTCACAGTACGTTATGTTGGGCTAGTTGGTACATATTAGGCTGAAATACGTGGCGCAAGGTCAACGTTGCACCACGTATTTCAGCCTAGTCATGCTTCCTTGCATGCTAAGCATGTAAGGTATGCTGCAGAAATAGTGAACGTGCTTAATAACAGTTCCTTCACTGTTCTATGAATGCTTGGAGTGCAATGTTTATTGAAAAAAAAAACAAATAAAAAGATATAGCTACAAACCTCCTGGATAGCTTTCATGACAACATGCTGGACAGCCTCCTCAAGACCCATAATGACTTGTATGTATTCTGGAATGAAACAGTAAAGTTTTAGGCACTATACGTACGTAACCTTGATGTCTTCGTAATGATGAAAAGAAACTAACAAGTTTCATGCCTGCCTTTGGTGCTTAAAATGTAGCATCATATGAGAGGTAAGTACCACTTCATGGGAAAAGTTCAATGAATGGCAAGCCAAAGGTTGTGTTTCCCAATTGCACATTGATCACTGCAACAACACTGGCAAATACCGTACATTACAAACGATGTGCACGCCATTGCCCAAACAAGTAACAAGACTTTTAATTAATTTTACCGATGAGCAATATAGTAATAAACGAGCACTACGTAGAGGAGGCATCAATTTTTACGAATTGCAGTCTACGAGAAAATAGATACACATGCCAGCAGTACGTGATTGTACCTAGTAAAACCACGCTGTGCTAGGTTTGTTTACACATCGTGTTTGTACAAGCTGCAAAATAATCAATTGCTCTTAGCTGCACAATAACAGGCATCTTTCTCTGAAAATATTGGAAAAAATATTTCTAGCATAACACTACTCTGCTCTTCAAAAAGTTTTCCAGAAAGCTTGAATTTTTTTCGTCCATGTCTGTCTACGTATTTCTCGAAAACACTATGTTCATCAATTTTTAAGAAATAAACATGAAAAGGCATTTGTTTATGAAAAAAAATACATTCGCTGCAAAGACTGGACTTGGACAGTTTAGTGTCACCACCTGGTGGCAACCGAAAAGTGCAAACACACAGAAACCTTCGTTGCACAGGCGAAAGCTCTAAAGAACGCTTTTGTTAATGCCCCAGACAAGAACTGTGATACATAGTCATTTGAACCATCATGAGCTGGCAACAACTGCTTGTTCAACATCCTCATCTGCTTCAATTTATGAAGACCAGCCCAATTCGTGCATTCCCATCAATCGATCATTCACAGTCGAGCCCAGATGTGACCGATTATACGGAATGATTCTCGGGCATCAATCAGGCAAAGGTGCAACAGGGGGATGAAGCGACACCCGATGAAATTCAAAAGAACTCAATGGTTCAACATATGAATACTCAGTTCACAATGATCAAATTTACCCCAAAATACTGAAAAAACCTTGTACGACAACACTAGCTCACAATCTACCACTAGCCTTAGTGTGGCTTATGCAACACCCATGATTCCTACGGCTGTCTTCTAGTTGAGCAGTTTAGCTACTTGGTTAAGATGTTATGACCACCATGCTTCAATGTCACTGTCCCTTAGTGTCATGTAAGGGCTCCTTATATTACATAAAGTAACTGTGTTTATGTGAGACCAAGTTTGCATTGATTAGTCATTTCAAGTAACTGTTTTAGTCTAGTAATAAGTAAAGCAGCACTTATGTGAGAAGAGAAATGAGAAAAATTGTCAAAAAAATTACGTCACTGAATCTAGTCCGCTAGAAGGCATGTGTTTCGATTATGTAGCTTTCACAGTACTGCCAAGAGAACTTGTTCCTGAGTATTGTGTCAGAAATTCCAACAACCTTAGTTGAAAGGCCAACACCAACCCTGTTTCCTGGAGCAGTTTACAGCACATCCAAGGATCAGTTGCAGGAGGCGTCCCATTTCGTCACGGCTTCCCCTCTCCGCAATGGCACCGACATCTGGGAAGCGGAACTCTGTAATTTGCTGGAACAGAACCTGAAGAAACAAAGGTCTTCTTAACCCTTTTAAGCACTTTGTAGACAATGTGTTTATAATAGTTATATGAATCAGTCACAAAGAGCATTACATTGAGGTTCTTGGTGAATTCAATACATTGCATAAGAAATGCATCTTCATATAACTTAATTTTGCAGAGTATGGTTGCATATCACCACTTTACTGAGGCCATTACTACTTTCAATGTGCTGTCACCTGGAACCCACGTCAAAGTATATTATTTTTTTTTTCTCAAAATTAATGTACTCAAAAACGTGATTTCGCTATAATCCCAGACTGAGGTTTGATTTTACTTATGGAAAAACTCTGCAGATCCCACGTACCTTGGAATCGACGTTATGCAAAGCCTACAGAGGGAAGGTTACCCTGTTGTATTTTTTTACCGAGCGACACCCTTCTGAAATTACACTAAATATATGACAAATGTTGCATGCACAGACATGTCTATAACAGTTGCAGATGTCTATACAACCAGTCGTTTACACCTGTGCAATAATGCCAACTGAACATGAGTATTAGCAACACCAGAAGCGATAAACTGATATGAAGCTCTGCTGCTCACGAGGATGGTAGCTCTGGACACTGCTACTAAATCCACTTTTGTGCATGGAACATAATTACAATTTGACATTAACCCGACCTGACGGCTGTATCATAGGAGTAGTTATATAATGTTTATAAAATGAAATAGCCAGCACTGCAACCACCACTGACGTTTCCCAAACATTAGGGTTTGGGAAAACTAGTTCCGAGACCTGGCATGTGGTAGAATACATGGCTGCCACAGAGTATGCTGGGGTTCGATTCATTGGGTCAACGCAGCTAATGTCAGCTTTTTCTTAACGCTCATGGGTTAAAATTACCCATGAGTGTTCTCACCATTCCTGTGCAGATACTGTCACTCACCTGTATGTGCCACCCAGAAAGAGATGGTTAGATAGGTAAATTGATAGATATGTAGATAAATAGATGCCAAAACTGTTTGATTGATTTGTGGGGTTTAACGTCCCAAAACCACCATTTGATTATGAGAGACGCTGTAGTGGAGGGCTCCGGAAATTTTGACCACCTGGGGTTCTTTAACGTGCACCCAAATCTGAGTACACGGGCCTACAACATTTCCGCCTCCATCGGAAATGCAGCCGCCGCAGCCGGGAATCGAACCCGCGACCTGCGGGTCAGCAGCCGAGTACCTTAGCCACTAGACCACCACGGCGGGGCACCAAAACTGTTTGCACTATGCAAAGAACGCTTCGCATTCAGAAACAACATGAACGACTCCCAGATAAATAGAGATATAGTTGAAACTTAATTACAATTAATCACCATGAAACACACAAATGAAGCTATTATGACATTAACTTCGTTCCAATGTATTATTGAGTACCTTTGAATAAAGCTGTGCAAATCATACACATTAACAGAAAGTTCTTCACAGGTAAGGCCTGAACGGGCTTTCTTCAACAATTCGTTAAGGGCTTTCTTTCACATAACCAAGTGCAGTCGCTTCAGCATCTGGTAGGCTGACGTACCTCATTGTAGTAGTCGATGATCGCCTTGAGAATCTTCTTCAGGTTGCTGAACTGAAAGGTTTGAAAGGAAAATGTGGACATTCGTTTGAAACCCCTCTGTGGAATTACTGCAATGAAGATTGTGGGCAAGGACTCACTTTGAGTCGCCAGTTGCTTCCCACGTCAGTTTTGACTTTCGACAGCCAGGACGAGTCGAAGAAGTCGGGGTCGCTGTGGGAGACGAAGTGAAACATGCACATGCTTTGACGACGTAGTCTATTACCCCAGCTCATGTAGCAAATGCAAATGAGAGAGGAGGTTAGCTAGGCTATGTTCAGTTTTCTACCCCATGCAGAGAAAGGAGAACACTGCAGTAAAAGAGAGAGAGAGAGAGAAAACAATCGGTTGCCTTCAGAAACTGCAGGCGGGCTCGTGGGGCTGTCTCAGCTGTGTTCGCGTCTAGTAACCAATCGCACGTAATAATTCTTAACTTTCATAATTTGCTTTATCTTTGTGTTCAATGCCGTGCAATGTATATTTGCTTCACTGTTATTTTTCAAGCACTGCAATTGTAAAACGACGTGTCCTAATGATATCTGTTTGCTCCCCCACCTTATGTATTGCCTTGTATAAGGCTTTTATGGGTTCAATAAATTATGATGATAATGATGATGAGCTGCGAGACCAGGCTTCCCAAGATTTTTCCTTCGGTAAAACGCCTTTAGTAAAATTTTCTCAAGACCCACTGGAGAGTCCGGTGGTGCTATTAGAATAGAAGAAAGCAGCACAATAAGAGACCAATAGTCTCTACAATGTTGCAGTTATCACACAATTAAGGATGGATCTGTGATACGGATCCGACACCTGAATGAGTTGGTGAACGATACATCGACCCACCGCCGACAGATTATGATAGGAAGAAACCTCAAGGCAAAAAGCCCACAATATACTTATTAGCCGAAGTATAAAACTTGTAAATAGCTGAATGTTAGTATTGAAATGATGTTCACTCTTGTGTTACAGGAAAAGGAAACAATTTCATTCTTGTTAGACAATTCGGGCATTGTATGAAGTTAAAAAAATGCACACTTCTGTCTCTTTTTTTTTTCTCGCCGTAATGTTGCCAGTACCGGGTTGCCGTTTCGCGACTTTTTATGACTGCGAGAATTAGTTTCATAACAGCATAAAGTGGTTGACAGCTTTAATGTATAGAGCGCAAATGTACCGATCATCCCTGATATAAATTAAGTGCGAATCACGCGGTCTCCATCATCTTCACATTTTTTTCGTAATTGTTTTGTCACTTTATTCCATTGTTATTAGTCACCGAGTTCAGGATGCCGCTCACCTTTAATCAGCGAAAGCGACTTTGTTTACGTACGAACTTGAACACATATATGCTTAACACGGTACTTCTACCACCTTGCCACTCACGATACTGCGACGAATAGATCATTAAGACATCCCGCTGTGTAGGAAGCACGCAGGCACGCAAAGTCAACGTAAAGGGCAATCGGTGGCGACGTCGCTTCTTTAGTTCGGTGCAGTAGAATGCGCGCCACGGTGACATCAACCTCCGCATTCACCGCGGAGGTGAACGCCGTCCTAACTAGAACCGAGCTATTCACGGCAGAAGAGGTAACCTACGGATTACTGCAACGGTACACACACCAGGAAATTGGGTGCATCAACTTACATTTTGTGAAGCACCTGGCGAGCGCGACTCCATCGGACAGCTGATCGACGGTCTTGTGCGGAGCAGAAACGTTGAACGTCTGAAGCTGCACAGAATGCCACGAGAAAGCAGTTTAAAACAGAGGTACTGTGTAAACTTCGTGCGCCTTGCGTCAGCCTAAAAGAAGTTGAACACGCCAACCAATGTTGGCCCATATTAAAACAAGGATGTATGCCACAGGCACCCCCTGTTCAAGCTTCAACAGCGGGACCAGGTAACGAAGGAAAAGCGATTACAAGCATGCAACTGCGATAACTGCAGTTCGTTTTGCGTACCCAGCTGATGAGACTGTCGGTGATCGAGTTCATTGTTGAAGTAAAATAATATAAAACACGCTAAAATACGACGTTCACATAAACGCCTTTGCCATTTTTTACCTCTCTTGACGTTTGACACCGTTTCACTCGTCTTTATCAAACCGCATCTGACGTAAATAAATATTAACTATATGACAACAAAACTTTAACAACTATTCAAAAAAACAATTTAAATTACAAATTATAATATTTTTTTTGCTTTTAACACCGTGCGATAATTGCTAAAAGTGTAATTGGCGATGACAGTTAGGAAGTGTTTCGGTTCCCCCGGTGGCACGACCATTTCGAGGCAAAACGGTTCGGTTCACCCAATAGCCGCTTAAAATCGGCTTGACTTGGCTTAAAGTGTATGAATAGATGGCGTTAGAATCGGTGTGTTAAAAAACACTTTTCAGGCGATTTGGGCGTTCTTTATTCTGTGGTTCAGGTAGAGTTCCTCACTAGCTTGTGACACACAGTCTGTGGCGGGTTCATCGTCCCCCCGGAAGCTTTTCAGGCCTGCGCGTCACGTGACGTGACGTCGACGACGTCACATCGCGCCGGCCGGCCGGCCGCCCTTCGCTGGGTGGCTGCGCCAGCCGCGAGCGCTTGCCGCGAGAGCCCTTCACGCCTACCGACTCGGGCGAGGTGCCATGACACCATGTCCGCACGATTATCAAGGTATCGATGATTGTATGGTTTAACGCGCCGACGCAACGCAGGCGATGAAGCGCGCCGTAGGGGAGGGCTCAGGATCAAGTTTGACTACCTGGGAATCTTTACTTTATTGTGTGCCGAAATCTCGTACACACGGGCGTTTTCGCTGTTCGCCTCCATCAGAAATGCGGCCGCCGCAGCCGGGTATCGAAACCGCGCCCTAGTGCTCAGCAGCGCTACGCCTTAGCCACTGAGCCACCGCGGTTGGGAACTTATCAAGGTATCAAGAAATAATGAATATCATGAATGGAATAATGCATATTTATTTATCACAGCCAGACGCCGTCTGTACAAATATCACAGTGCGCATTGTTCTCGGTCCAGGCAGACGACAGGCAACACAAGATGTTGCCCTTAATGCTGAAAATATGCCAAAAGTAAAAAACACAATATCTTGCCATATAAAACTCAAAAAAACAGATTGTAACAGCAAAAACATCCCCGAGCTTTGGAACAGAAAAAGCACACTTTCATTTAAATTGTAGGTTAGAGGAAAACATACCATTCGTTTATCATAGTAGCAGTAGCAACACAAGGTATCAGGTTCAAACACTTGCCAAAAAATACAATACATAAGAACACTGGTGACTAAATTGTGGTCCACAGCATGATAAATGACAGAAAGAAAAGTAATTGTACTGCCACAGGTAGGTGCATGTCCTAGGGAAAAAATCAAACAAAAATCTAAGAAAAAACAAATCACAGTTCAACAATGTCTGTACACAGAGTGCACAAGAAAGTGTACACAGCTTAGGTACCAAAACGGACTGTACAACTGCTACAGTAGGCACCGAGGCAGTTCGAATTAAAAAAAAAGAAAAAAGTACACCACTTTTAAAAGCTAACAACTTGTAAAGAGATACAAACTGGAAACAAGGCTCATTTTACATAAGGCAGAAGTATACCAAGGAAATCAAGTCATGACATGCAATCAAATACACTCTGTGCAGTTTCACAAGAATAAATGTGAAGAGCTTGCAGAAAGGAGTAGTAGCTGCTCCTTAATAAAGTTCACCGTCTATTTCTTGCCTTCATCAATGCTGGCTTCCAATTCGTCCAGAAGGGAATGTATTGCTTGAGCCAGGTGGCGATAAGTGCAGCGCTCCTCAGACAGCATCGACAGGTTGTTCAAAATTTCCAACAAGAACTTACTTTTTGAACTGAGTCTGGTACAACAGCGCTACCAAGGTTCTTGATTGGTGAACCTTGATAGCAGGCAAAGACTTCAAGGTTTGCAAACACGGTCAATGACGCATTCAAACAAGATTCACGATAGTCGATAATGTTCAAAAACATGCAGCACTCTTCTTTATGAATCACAGTCCACTTCCTGACACATCCACACACCTGACACCACACACACTGACACATCCACACACTTTGAATCACAGTCCACGACACTGACACCCCTTGCAGGCGAGCCCTTGGTTCTTCGAGGGACGAAAACCGGTCTCGTTCTTGCTCCGCTTCATATGACGCCAGCGACTCTTCTACAGCACGGGCGAGTTGGGAGGCTTCTTGTCGGCTCCTCTTGGCGACAGGGGTTTCTCTCGTGCTCTGGTCTCGTACTGATAGGTAGGACGGACAGCCGGAAATACCGTTGGGACAGATCCAGGACGCAACCGTGGTACTGGGAGTGCAACTTCAATAACTCTCCCTGTCCTTGGATCCGTGTACGATGTCGTCTTCTCGATGCATGAAGCGTCGCAATGATCCGCGCACACCTGCCAAACGTTTCAAGAACGTCTGAGACGCCACTTCTCAAAGAAAAAAATGCGCTCCCGTTTGCATGACCGTGTTTACAGTCCGTGTAGCTAAAACAAAGTCTACCTACGTTTCGCAAGCATCTAAATAAAGCGCTGCGCTAAGCGGTACAAGCAACATGAAAGGAAACACGGGAGCGTGATGTCACCGCACTCCACGAAGCGCTTCCACCGAGAGCTTGCAAGAATGGACGACACCACGGCACTGTTAGTGAACAAAGCGCAGCTGACCATCCTTGCTGCGAACGCTGCTGGCGTCAGCGCTTCGCGAGGCCCGGCGGCCACACGCTCAAGTATTTCCCATCATAGGTGATTTCTACCCGAACAAGCAACGACAAGCTAAGAACAGGAGCATCTCAAATTCTTACCTTAGTGCACGAAGTCGGCACGAAGTCCTTCCTAGGAATGGCGCGTAGCCATTGTTTGAGAGCGTCGGCGTCTTTAGGGAAGGAAAACACTTGTATCTTCTTTCCTGTTTTGTAGTTGCCGGTGGCATCCGGGTACACAACACTTATTCGGCATTGTCGCATCACTCCAGCATCACGCACGGAAAGGAAATTGCCGCAAAACAACAACGGAAAGCAACAAACGCGAAACACCGTCAACACCACGCCGCCGAACCGTCACCACTGCCGCCCGCGCTGCGCTCGCTGCCGCTGCGGCTTCCCCGAGAGTCGGCCGGCCGGAAATGACGTCAGATTGCTGGCGCAGGCCTGAAAAGATTTTCCGGGGGTGACGGTTCATC
>WOVY01012311.1:0-30055 GCA_013436015.1 Rhipicephalus annulatus | reverse complement strand
ACTTCAAACTATAAGATTCCAATGTCGCCAAGAAAACCGGGCATGAGCGGACGAATGAACTTAGCCCACTATCTAACAAAGATAGTTCATTACCAAGTAAGGCGATAGATGGCGACTAAAGCATTGAGACCCTTTCTTATTTATAAATATTGCGGCCTTCTGCTTCGCATTCATGTGTAAACAAGAGAGGAGAATTTGCCTAGTCAATATGGCTGATTTCCGGCTTCATCGCGGCTTCGCAAACCAGTGACGCGGCCTCTCCTTACCTTTGCTTCCTCCGTGCATGCGCGTTTGAGCGCGTCCGACATACCTCTGTCACGAAAAGAGGGAGAGGCGGTGTTGTCGATACAAATGGAGGAAGCGAACCAGAAAATTGACTGGTAAAACACTTAGAAAAACAGTAGGGGGCCAAACGAAAAAGAATTATCGGTTAAGAAAAAGGTGAAGGAAGCTGAGACCGATATGTGGAGAATTGCATGATTAAAAGTTCGCACTGGAGATCTATCGAACTTTTAAGCAGGAAATTGCCAAGGAAAGGATCTATGATAATACTCGGGGTAGTTCTCTACTGTTTGCTGCCAGGACGGGAGTTTTGTGAACCAAGACATATCGGGCCAAATACGAAGGGGTAGACACGGTATGCAGTGCGTGTGGAGAGGAAGAAAAAAAAAAACTGCCGAACACTTCATAATGGTTTGTAAAGGGCTTCACCCTATAGTTCAGGATGATGGCGCAGAGTTTTTCAAAGCAGTGGGGTTTAGGGACAGAGAGGGCAAAATAGACTTCAAGCGGCTAGAATTAACTAGAAGGAGGTTATCTGATTGGCGGCTAAAGTCAAAGTACGAGTGAAAACTAAACCTTTCACTGCAAAGTACGAATCCTCAACCTCACTATTTAAAGGGAAAAATTATGTAAATCCAGTTTTGGCTCATTAAGTATTGCGTCTCGGTGGCGCTAGCCACTGCCCAATCTGAAGGGCACAGCGATATCCATCCATTCATTCATCCATCCATAGCTGCCAAATATTTTGTTTACTTAATATTTCGTGGGCTTTTTTTGTAGCAACATGTAGACATTGAATCCAGATTTAAAAAAAACAACCAAAACACCTCTGCAAAAAAATTAAGAAAAAAAGAGCCTATGCCCACATCTTGGATTTGAACCTGGGTCTTTTGAATGGGAAGCGAGCATTCTACCCCTTGACCATTGCGGGGGAACTACGCGGGCACTTAAAATGATGACACATTACACACTACCCATCGCAGCGCCACAAGGGATTGACCCCTTTGGGCTTCACTTTTAATGCATTGGTGCTGCGGACGTTCCGGGCACTCCCCTTGTTCTAGTACACTCTACTTTGACGCATGCGCGTTCAACGCGTCCGGCGTCCCTCCGTCACGAAAAGAGGGAGACGCAGTGTTGTCTAGGTAGCTCATCGGCACGAAATGCAGCATGTCGCACTTCGCGCCGGTTGCCATCGGGCCACCCCGATGGACGCTGGCCGTGCCTGGCGTCTGACTATAGAGGACTCGCTTTTTGCTAACGTAGCGTCGCTGTACCCAGCGTCATAGAGTTTACCAATAACAACTAGAGGGCGCTCTGGCGCTGCGATTGTTCAGCGACCATGGGAATGATGGGTAGTACACACATTTACCTGTCTTCGTACTTGCGGGCGGCGAATCGTACTTGCAACTTCGTTTATTGCTGGTTACGGTTATGTTTTGAAATGAAAGAACGAACTCTTTTCGAACTTAGTGCCTTGACTCCAAAACCGATAATGTGTAAAAAAAATAAGGTTGTAAGTGGCAAATGGTGAACATTTGCTAATGTATGTTTTTGTGGAAACACAGCTCCAGCCACAGCGAACACACCGGAGCCAGGAAGCAGCCAGAAGTACGAAAATTAGAGAATGTGTGTACTACCCACCATTTCCATGCTCGCTGAAGCGCCGTGCGTTGTAGCTCCCATAGACACCAGCGCCAGAGTTCCCTCTAGTGAATATTGGGAAACTCTATACCCAGCGTGCGCGCGCATTCAACGCTACATTGTAGTATATTGGGCCCTTCATGATGCACTCGCGCCGTTTTGCTAGCTTCCACATATAACAATTTGGTGTTACGTGACGTCAATGGATGACGAAATATATGACTGGTGCAAACTGATAATCCTGACACGCGTGTCATGTAAGAACATGACGAAATACCACGCTCATAGCGTGCTCACGGGCGTTTCGCTAGCTCCACATATACTAAATTTGGTATCACGTGACGCGAATAGATAATAATGGTAAACGACACATCCAAACTTGATAATCATGACACGGAAGTCATGTACGGCATCATTTACCTCCACCTCGTAACGTTGTGCTGAACTTAAAGTGACACATCAACATGTCTCATTCGTGCTTCGCATATCATCGATTTCCATTGTACGTGGGATCTGCGAAATGTTTGTCCGCGTGCGCCGCTTCACGCGATACATGGCGAGAGAGGGTGCCTAAACCACACTACCCCATATTCTAGTACACTATAATTCTAGTTACAGTAGCTGTGTTCCAATTCTTAGACAGCACGTAGACAGTCTATGCAGACTGCTTAGAAGACTGCACCGAGCCCATGCTGTCCGAGAATTGGAACACGTTTATACAGGTTTTACGCAATAATGCGCCACCTCGCGTCGAGAAAAAAAATTAGAAAAAACGAACGTCAAAGTTGTATTTTCCAGCTTGTTTCGTGTTGAAATAAAAAACAAATGATTTTACTCACAATGATCGTCTTGGAAAGTGTCTGCTTGTGTGGAGACGGCCATTCTGGCGAGATTTGATCTATCTGAGCGATTCGCTGGGCCGCCATCTTGTTTAGAAAGCAAAGTAGCGTGCATCGTATTTGTCTACGATCCGGCCTTCTCGAAGCTGTCTACTTTGCCGGCTACGTGAAAATTGGAATGGGACTTAAGATGGCCGCCGTCTATTCAGATGTCTATTTAGCCGTCTACGGTGGGTATTGGAACACAGCCACTATAGCAGGAGAGAAGACTACAATGTGGCCAGAGGCCCACCAGAAATTCCGCTACATCCCTCACTGCACGGGGATCATTTGACCGGTCGAAGAAAACAATCCCGCTTCGCTCGTGGAGTGTGGCAGCTTGGGCTAGTTGGTATGACACGATGATAGTTATAGCGCGAGAACAGACGACGACACAGAAAAGAAGGTGTCCTTCGACGACGAAGAGACGAGAAGGTGTCCTTCGTGTCCTTCTTGTTTCTGTGTCGTCGTTCTGTTTCCGAGGAGCCGCGAGGAGGGCGCGTCGGACACACTAACCCGTAACGTCGTTGTCACGCGTGATGCGCCATCCTCTCCTCTCCTCCGGGGAGTTCTTCCTCGTGTGAATCCAACACCACCTAGAAAAACTCAAGGCCACCCCACGGCGCCGTGACGTCACGGCAAGGTCATATCGTCCTGGAAGTTGGCTTCACCCTGCCGAATCGCTCTCTGTAAGTTGGCGCGTTGTCGCGAAAATTAATTTGCTCGCTCATGTTGCGCACAAAACTAGATAAAATGCCTCGTCTACAATTATGGCACACAGCTTGGCCGAAAAACTACCACAGATGGCAGCCTTATGGAGGCGCTATGTTTTCTGAATGATTGGGAGGGATTTATCTAAATTTTTGTCGTCAGGTAAATCACTTGACCCTGCTATGATTGCTATAAATTTAATACTTCTGGATGTTATATCCTGGAAGCTCTAACAGGTCTATTTAAAAATGGCATAATGTAACGTTGCATGAAAAGTTAAAATAATAGCAGCTGAAAGTGAAAAAAAAAAACATACTCATGTTCAAAACAAAAAACGACTTCTATTTTCCCTCAGCAGCAGTAAAAAATTGTTTATTACATACAGTGGTGACAGACTGCTCCGTCCAGAACTCATTAGTAAAACTGCACATGCGACTCAGCGTCTGGAAGAAGTAGGTACGTTTCTGCGACAACAGGGCACGAATTGTTGCCTCAAACATGCAGGACACAGATGTGCACGATTTTCGTGCAGAACAGAAAGATGGAGATTAGCAGGCCGCTGACAAATGGCCGGATGCGGGATATTTTCTTTCTTTATTTGTTTATATTGAACAAACACTGGTTTGTCTAAGGGGACATGGCTAAAGGTAAACATTGCCTGACTGGGCCTAGCCACCCATACAGCAGCAGCAGCAGAAAGCATTTTGTACATAAAAACATACATGAAAAATAATCAATTGATTGATTTGTTGGGTTTAACGTCCCAAAACCACTATATGATTATGAGAGACGCCGTAGTGGAGGGCTCCGGAAATTTGACCACCTGGGGTTCTTTAACGTGCACCCGAATCTGAGTACACGGGCCTACAACATTTCCGCCTCCATCGGAAATACAGCCGCCGCAGCCGGGAATCGAACCCGCGACCTGCGGGTCAGCCAGCCGAGTACCTTAGCCACTAGACCACCGCGGCGGGGCATGAAAATAATCAAATACACTTGTTTTACACAGATGAGATGTACAAACAAAATTAAAAGCAAAGGCAATAATCGAAAAAAGAAAAAAAACATCAATTTTATACACTTTGACAGGTTTTTTAGCACTGAGAGGTATGCGCACAAATATAAGAATTGATGCACGTTTAACTCTCGAGTGGAAAAGAAAGAGAAATGTACGACAACCAAGTACAACGTGATAGGATTCGCGAGCCGCATGCTAAAAACAAAACAAAACAAAGAAAACAACACTGATGCGGAATAGTAGTCCTCATAGAATAACTTCAGTTTGTCCTCTGAAAGTACTAATTCTCTTATCGTTTTTTGAAATTCTTGCTTCGTAATTCCAGAATTTAGGATATCTGTGGTTAAGGCATAGTTGTTGAGGAGGTTAGGAATTTACTTGGCATTGATGAAAGCAAAAACATTACATTCGCAAAGCATACCGTCAAAATAAGACTACATAAAAGGCACCTCAGCTTTTAACAGTTTCAAGTTTTCGCTTTGCCTTTGGAGCAGGCAACTTTTCATTTGGTGTTTTTGCCTTTGTTGCAGACAACTTGTTGTTAGCTGTCTTGCACGAGTTGTTTAGAAGGATGTTCGCTGCAGCACTTAAAATGTAATGCATGACCTGTTGAGGAGCATGCCCATCAGCACAAACATCCGGGTCCTCATTATCACTGAGGATGACATACGCAAGAGCCACTAGTACTTCTTTCTGCTTAGGAAGTGCAAAGAACTAAGAGGCGAAGCGTGGACTCCTTAGCTTGTCGAACATTATTTCTGTGGTAAGCACAGCATTTATAGCAAGTTCCCGGGGGAACTTCAACCCACCCCTGGTCATGCTCGTAATAAGGACAGTTTTGGCAAAGTCTACCTCTGCATCATCCATTACCAGGTTTCTTTGCATGAATGACACAATGTTTCTTTAGTGCAGCATGAGCACAGTATCCTGCAACATATGTGACAGCTGGAAGCCTTGCCACTTTCTTCTCAATATCACTGTCACTAACCGTGACATCGAACTGACTTAGCAATGAGCTGACACTAATGACAGGAATATAGCACAGCATGTCAACATCTGGCAGCTCAAGCACTTTCTGTAACCGCAACTTCGTCTCGGACTCGTAAATCTGCCTAATTGACACATGATAGTTGACACCAGACAACTGACAGCACCGACCAAAGCGATCTTCGAGAGAATCTGTCTGAAACTTGCCCAGCAACACGTATTGCATAACAAACTCTTCAAGGCAGAAGATAGCGATCTCGTGGAGTGCGTGAGTTGTATGACGTAAGGCTGTGTGTATTCCTTGTCAAATGTCCTGCATCATTCTTCAAACTCTCCCAGTAGTCAAGCCACTGCATCATTTTCTCCAAAACTATAACTGGGGGCAAGATGCCGAGGTAATAGGCTTTTGCAGGTCATCTAAAAGCCTCTGACCCTTTCATGGAGTTTTAACATTACCAATATTCTACCATGTTAGCACCGTGTTGATGTACTGAGCTGTGCTATCGGCATCCTGAAGGTTGCTATTACGAAGTGCTGCCTCTGTTGATGAATTGAAGATTCTGAAAGCTAACTTAACGTTTTGCCTCTCAATGTTAGACAGATTTAAAGCCTTCAACGAGAGTGTCGGAGCAATCTTCTAAAGCTCATTTTGTTCAGACTCATGCAGCTCACATAAAGTCTTGAATGACGCTGTTAATATTTTGAGTGTGGCTTCTGTACTATTTGGATCTGGGAAGTACATGCATCTTCCTGCAATGTGTTTATTTAACCAGTTATTTTGGACACGTTTTAACAAGTGAACAGGGTCCACGACAAAAAACAAAGGTCGTGAATGGTCAGCTGGATGTTGGTAAACTATCTTTAGTCTCGGGAGGCTTGAAAACAACGACATTGTTTTCCTGTCAATAGAATTGTTGTCCGAAATTACAGCAATCACTTTGAATCCAATATGCTCAAACTTGACAACTAGCATTCGCAAAAAATCATGCAAGCATTTTGCATCAATTGTAGCTACTGGCAAAATATGCACAACATCTTTGTGATAAGATAACAAACTCTGAGTCATAAAGACATGTGCTGTTTTTGCTGGGCTTGTGGCGTTGACTGCTGCACCTGTTATTGATCAAGCTTTAAAATCGAAGTGGATTTCATCCATCTTTAGTTACCCTCTTTTCATGTTTTTTCGATGCGTCAGGAACCTTCTTAGCATATGACAGAAAAAAGGAGTCTTGCTGTTCCATGGCTAGGCTGACCTGTTGAGTGGAGCAGACAGGTCGAATTGTTTCAGGATGAGGCAATTTTACCTTCAGTGAACCTCTGAGGAATCGGTACGCATGCGGCGAAATGGTGTAGAGGGGACTTGCAAATACTAGCAGGTCTGGCGAGTAACGTGCTGCGTTATTAAGTGTGAGCTCCACTTG
Organism: Rhipicephalus annulatus; assembly: GCA_013436015.1. Taxonomy (NCBI): domain Eukaryota; kingdom Metazoa; phylum Arthropoda; class Arachnida; order Ixodida; family Ixodidae; genus Rhipicephalus; species Rhipicephalus annulatus. The sequence continues at coordinate 23,114 of WOVY01012311.1, read as the reverse complement.
AGATTTATTGAACTTCAAGATTTGCAGATGCCATCCGTGAAGCTGATGCTGCTGATCATTGCATATCAGCTCCTCCAACAGTACCATCCCAGACGCAAGCAGTTGACGAGCCCACTGGACATTGTTGGAAGCATCAGGAGTGTGCAGACGCTCAACACGATGAAAGATGTCACATAATTGCCGCAAGTCCTGCAACTCCGCAGGCACACTGACACCATCAAGTTCCACAATGCGTGTTTCCCCAAAATACACTTCCACACACATGCTGTCTCGGACTATCACTGATGATGGCACAGAGGCGCTTCGATCAACATTCAAATCCAGGAATAGAACCTTCGAATCCATGTTGATCACAGACCAAAACAATGAAGTGTTAAAGCTTGGCAGATCATTACGGAATTCAGAAAAGCTTGTAACTTTGTTCTGCTTGTCCTGTTGCTTTTCTTCCAGAGATTTTTCAATGACGATACGGAGTGATTAGTTCTCATGACGCTTTCTTTTTTCCTCCGAAGCCTTCCGAGTGCACGCATTTAGACGAGAGACGTACTGAGGACAATTTGGGAACACGCTCGGTATCGCAACCGGCTTCAGCCGGAAGACTTTCAGCGGCACTTCAATGGTCTTCCCCGTCTTCAAGTCTGTGCACTTTGACGTTTTAACGTAGTCGCTGGCCAAAACATGCTTCTCGCAGAGCTGAAAAAACAACAAAAAAGGAAATTATGTGGGAACACGTTTTATACAGCCGAAAACAAGACGGATGGGTTCGGCTTTCAATTCAACAATAAACTGTGAGCACGTTTCAGGCTCCGACAATGCAGGCTGGGCAATTTAGCTGGTGCTGGATACACTCAGCCACAAAAACGTGCATTGCATCAATAACAAGCACCCGTATTCAACCATAAAACGAACCTTCCCACTGTGTTCTTCGTACGAGCAAAATCCTTTCGTGAAACCGCTCTTGTTCATGCTGCCCGCCACACCGGGTCCTTGGAAAACACGTGCACTCGCACTGCTGCCCACCACACCGGTTCGTTGGGAAACACGTGCACTCGCACGCTCGGCTCTCCTGCGTAGTTAGAGTTGCAGTTTGGAGCACAACAGCAGCCGGGCATTCTTCCGGTTCGTTCACAAGCACAAGCACCACGCGAAATAAAGAATATACGTCTCCCAAACGTAAAAAAAAAAACACACGCTCACATGCGAACGAGCGACTCCAACTGCTCCATTAGATTGCTTCGATCCCTGTGGCCAGCAAATGTGAAATGGAGCCCTACTGAAGCGCGTGGGAATGCGGTTGCTTAATAATGTTTAAGCAATATGGTGCGCCGTTATTTGACAATGCGGTTGGCTGATTAAAACCGAATAGTTAAATACTGCAACCTTTGGCAACGTTCGCGTCTTAATTGTTACGAAACTAAAAAAAATGTTTTGGTACAAGCCAGAGTCACTGCGATAGCCACTGCGAGGCATCCGTACACGGAAGAAGGAAAGGTGGGAGAGGACCTAACGTCACTCGTTGTGAAGCCGCGATGAAGCCGGAAGTCAGCCATATTGACAGGGCAAATTCTCCTCTCTTGTTTACATACGAATGTAAAGCAGAAGGTACGACTCTCTCTCCGGCTCGTAAAGCACGTGAGCAGCGCCGTGCGCGTGTCGATCCGAAACTAATGGAATGGGGCTCAACACTCTGGGCCAGCGTGACACCTTTGGCGAAATCACTTCGTCCGAGTATTAACAGCGAGTAACAGCTCACCGACAACGAAGCAAGTACAAGAGAATGCGCGCTAGATGCACGGACAATGGCGAGTGTTTTGACGTAATTAATTCAGCAACTGTACAGGCAACACGATCGGTCGTGCACCCTCCACGGTTGCATTCCGCCACGCGGCCGACGCAGCGTCCGGCCACTGTGTCTGCGTTCCGTGTGAAACTCACCGGCGTCAGCATTCTGCGACCGTGGGGACTTTGAGCATGGTGCAAGTCACACTTGAACGCGGTTGCTGTTACGTTGAGATTACATGGAATGCTGGGGCAGAGTATACGAAGCGGAACAGAAAAGGTGTTTTAATACGCACATGGAAGTTGTTGCTGTACACACACAACACAAAACTATGTATGTGCACACGGTCTTCATTGCGTCTCTCTGGGCTCAACAGCGTCGTTCGTTGTCACAAGCAGGAGCACTGCCCAACCGTCACTGACCTCCAAGGCGTTCGTCATCGTTCCGCTTTGTCATGGTACCCAACGCGATTTCGCTGAACACTAATTGCTTCATCCGCGTCATCCGCCACAGGACACATGGGTATGCACTCGTTCTACGCACTGTTGAAACCCCGTGATGGACAAAAGGATTTGTAAACGTTGCTAAGAGTACAGTAACTGCCAGGAGAGCACTGCGTAACAAATACAGCGGCGCAGAGCACGGATATTGTCCGCCACGGCCGGCTCAGCACAAGACCTGGGGAGGCACGCGTATTTGGAATTGCTGGCCCCGCATCGCACGAAAGAGGGAAAACAAAGAGTGCGAAATTGGTTCCTCTCTGTAGGGGACGTGCACGCCTGTAGGTGACGTGCTGGTGACGCACGCACGCGCCCGCGATGGAATGTGCGGAGTTGTCCCGGCTGTTCCATCGTAGGGAAGCACCCACAAGCTGCCGCCACACTTTTTCTTTACCTCTCTGTTCTGCCTTTCTGAATCCCTCTTTCCCTCTCCCTCTAAGAGCTGAGCCGAACCGTGCTACCCGCAATAGTTGTAGAAGAGTGACTTTTTTGTTTTGTTTTATTCATGCAACCACCACATCACACGCGCCTCTGCTGGCATAGTCGACGCTCATGTGCGATTTAAAGTTCGAAATTACCATCTAACCTTCAATCACATGCATCGCACTTCTGTCACAAACCATACTAGTTCCAACTGCCTTTGCAGAAACGCGATTCCGACCGTCATGGCAGACGCCTAGACGCTCACGTCTGAATTAGACGCCAACACATCAAACGTGAAGCGTGTTTTGGTCAACGACGCATCTACGAATGACATGAAGCCTCGCGCACATTTACGTGCGCGAGGCTTCCATGTCGTTCGCCAGTTCGCCCGGCCCATCTGACGTGAAGTGCTTCCACCTCAACCTCTACACGGACGGATGTGCACGAGTGACTTGCCACCTACAGCAAAGCAACTAATAGGACGATCCACGTCGTAATAGTTGCGATCCACGTCATATCAGTTGCATTGCTGCTGTCTGTGCTAAAGGCGTCACGGAGGCACTTCACGTTGACAGTCAAGACCTCTTCGCTCATTGAAACCATCACCGAGCTATCGCCATCTCGCCTCGCCGCACGGTACCGATCCATCCAAGACGCCGAAGTGGCGAGGGTGCTTCGGCACGATGGAACAGCCGTAAACACTTCTCTGTGTTTCCGTGACTCCGCGACGACGACAGTGACTGCCGGCGTGTCTTCGGGAGATCGGCGGCTGGGCGAAACTTCGCCTCATGTCTTTGCTTCAAATGAACACGAAGCGGGCAATCTGATGATGGTAATGGTGATGATGGTAATGAGGCCATTCCCTTTGTAACGAGCGGGCACACTTGGGCACCCTAGCCGATAGTAAAAAACACAAATAAAATAAGAAATGAAAATACGGACTGGGCGGGTTGCCGAGTTAAGAACACTCCCGAAGTCCCCGGTGAGTTATTTTCCTCCATTGTTCTAGGCGAGTTTTGCTGCGCCTCACTGCGGCGTAGTCCACCACATCACCTGTGTCCACAAAATCCAGTGCGGCAGCGAGATCTGCGTTCGAATTGGGTGGGCTCAGTTGCTGGCACTCAGTCACGATGAGTGCGATGGTCTCGTCAGCCCCACGACACGCGCGACACACCACACTCACGAGTTCACCGTCGTAGGCTTGCTTACGGACGAGATTACGCAGGGCCCCTGCTCTCGCCTCAAACAACAGCACACTTCTAAGGCCATTGTCGTACAGTGAGACTGGAGCAATGGTGTCCTTGTGCTGGTGGTAGAGGAGGAGACTTGACTTGTTCACTTGTGCCTGCCTCCACTTCTCCTCCTCGGCCTCCTTAATACGTTGGCGAATTTCCTTAGTGCACCCCCGTTGGTTTTCGGCCGTCAGTGGTGCCTGGAAAAACCTGAACTTTTTTTCAAGTTGGCACACTCGTCGTACCCACTTGGTGCGCATACATGTCACCATGAGGTAGTCGAAAACTCGTCGAGGCCACCTCTCGCGGGACATGTACATCAGGCGGCAGTGGAACGTCAGTTTGCTGGCCGCCTCACACGATTCGAAGCTCGACCAGCCGATGTCCCGCTGGACCGCCTCGTTCGCCACCATGCCATGATAGCCCAGAGCGATGCGTCCTACCTCCTGCTGTCGCTTCTCCAACCATTCCCGGGTGGCCGCTGACAAAATCACGACTGCGTTCGCAAATTTCAGCCCAGGCACGTGGACGAGCTTCCAAGGTCACGTACCAATAAATACCGGTTGCAGCCCCACAAACAGTGGCGCCGGAGGATGCTCTGAGCCCGCAGTCCAGCTTCACGCGTCTTCGACTCATGTAGGCTGTACATGTCCGTTGAAGCTGACAATTTTACACCCAGGTCCCTGTATTCGGTGCAGCTGCTCACTTCGGCATCTCCCAGGGTCACAACACTCTCCTTGGTGCACTCCCCCACATGTCTGAGAAGGGCTGTCCTCTTAACGTTGAAACAGATCCCCAGGCGGGTGAATTCATTCTGACAGATGTCCAGCAGTGCCTGCATTTCCTCGGTGCTTTCTGCCATGAGCACGATGTCATCTGCGAACATTAAGCCCGGTAGACGACGCCTCTCGTCGATACCGCTGGTCGTGTGGTGGAGCCGAAAACCAAGGCTGGAGCTAAGAAGCTTCCTTTCGAGGCTTGAGACGTAAAGAATATACACTAATGGTGAGAGTGGGCAACCCTGACGCAGGCCTTTCACTACTACAACAGGGTCTGACTGAACATCCCTGAATGTGCTACTACAGTGTTACCTCTGTACATACGTCTCACGGTCGAGATGAGGATCTCTGGAAGGCCCAAGTGGTTCATGCAATCAAACAATGCTGACTGCAGGACACTATCGTATGCTTTCTCTTCATCCAGAAAACAGCATAGCAGAGATCGCCCTTCAAGCTTCGATATTTCGGCACACTGGGTCAGTGTGAAATGATTATCCTCCAATCAACGACCCGAACGAAACCCATTTTGTAGTTCCGTCAGCAAGTTCTTCGTCTCAGCCCAGCCAATTAGCCATTTCCTTGGGATACCAGCAAACATTCGGTACATCACGCTAGTGACCGTGATAGGGAGATAGCTCTGCAGCAGGTCCGCCGCGCCGCCTTGCTTTAGGATCAATGTTATCCAACCCTGACGCCAGTTCTTCGGGATTTCAGCGCCAGAAAGGATGCTCGACAGCTGGTCTGCAAGCTTCTCCCTAGCCTGTGAGCGGAGGCACTTCACCAGGCGCGCTGGCACCTCGTCGGGCCCCGTTGCAGTTCGAGCGCTCATTCGCGCTAAGGCACGGATAACTGTCACACTGCTCACCGCCCAGCGTGGTTCCGCTTCCTCTTGCCTTTCGCCGAGGGCAGGGTGCAGTGTCGCAGCCGCGGAAGCATCCCTGTCACCGTCATTTCCCATGGAGCCAAACAGCTCTTGGGGGAGTTAACAATGCCCTCTGCGAGACGTCCGCGGAGTCTGAATAGGCAGCTCAAGCACCCAACTGAAGTATTTTCTTAGCTACCTTATTGTGTAACCCAGACCCCGTCCCTCGTTACCACGGATTATGGCGGGGGCTGCGCCGCTTAGCCGGAGAAGGTCTATGGCAGAGCGGGGAGCATGGCTGAAAATGAGGTGCAGGTGTGCAAGTTTAGCAGGTGTCGCGGCGTCACCAGCACGTGCGTCACCAGCACATCACCTCCAGAGGCGAACCAATAGCGCGCGAGCAATCCTCAGGCTGGCACTGACGTCCTCCTCGCACTCTTTCTTTTCCCTCTTTCGTGTGATGTGGGGCCAGCAATCCCAAATACGCGAGAGGCGCACATGCCGCCGCCAGCCGCGGCTGCTCACTGCTACACCAGCTTCACTACGCAACACCTAACCATATCTACAGTGTACTAGAAGGGGGCAGTGGAGTGAACGAGGTGGCCGCGTCGCATCTCGGCTGATTCTCCAGCGGGTGACAGTAGCAGCGGCGCTGCAGTCACATGGTACTGAAGATCTCAAAAGCATCTGCATTGGGAGCGCGCGCGAGAAGCCCGCGAAAGCATGTATTTGCTTGGTTTTAGCGCGTTTAATGCATTTCAGGGCCTTTATCAGTGCATCCACACCTGCTAAGCGCAATAGTGCACGAATAAACATGCAGTCACGCAGAAATTGCGTCGGGACATTGACGTTTTCAAGAGCCTGCCGACAAAAAAAAACTAAAAGAAGAAGAAGACATGTACAATCAGAGTTCGCACGGATCCGCCTGTCTTTTCACTCAAGCAGCGCTTTGAGTGGCGCTACATTATAAGTCACTACTGGCGTGCTACAAAGAGAGAAGTATCAAAACCGCGCTCGTATAAGTCCACATATAAGTGCACATGCGCTTGAATGTTTCATGAGAAACCCGATTATAAGTAATGTTGTCACCATATTTATATCGGTGACCATTTAGTTTTATCACCCCAGTTTTGCGGGAGATAATAATTATTTCTTTCTGAAAAGCTTTTTTTGTTTCAATCGCGTGCTTTCACACTCACTTGGCTTCTTTTATGCAATCTACAGGAGGCCAAGCCAGGGAGTCGAGCTGAAAGAACGCCTGTACCTCCTAGTCAAGAACTCTGTGCGAAAGAGGTTATCTTAAACATATTAAAGAGTGCCAGTTGTATAGTATACATAGCCCATCTGTTACTCTGCGTAAATTCACTGTAATTAGTTCTCATTTTGTATCAACATTTTAAATTTTTACTGCTCTACTACTATTATATTGGTGTAACGCTGTTGCAAGCGACAAAATTTATGGCGATGTTTAGTAGTATAGGTGTAGTTCTTTATTGAGTCTCAAAAGTGTAGGCAGGCGTTGGAGATTTATTTTAGGCGTTGGTAAGACAAAAACTTCTCACGTAAAAGCATTTTTCACATAATTGTGTAGGCAGACGTTGGTGAGACAAAAACTTTCAAAAAAATGACGTTAGTGAAAAACGTTGGTGACAAAAAAAAAACAAACTCGCATCCCAAGTAAGCGGCAATATGTTTCACCTTTTCCCTTTTCCTTGGTCGCCTCCTCTGGCAGCGCGTCTTATCTACCCCTAGTTACCGGCGGCTCTCCTTCGCTCCTTTCTTCTTCGTCGTCTTCTTGATGTCTGTCACTTGCCTCGTTAACCCGTTTGTTTCATTCATGTATTTCTCTTTTTCTTTTTTTCCTTTTCTTTTCGATTTGGGGTCTTCCAAACTATGAGGGTGATTCTTTTCTACGGGAACTTGTATCATTTCGCTTAGATCATCTGAAGAGGGCTGGTCCACCAGCCGGAACTGCTAAGAATAAATAAATAAATTATTGTTTTGTTTCCTATACTACACTATTCTCGAAGTTTATCATTTTTATTACGGATCTCAGAAGAAACTCTGACCATCTATTTCAACTATATATATATCCATGCATTGCCCCTTAGAACAGCCGCTATTTTTACGCCGTGCACTTTTTGTTCAACTACGTTAGACTTGAACTAGATTTGAGACGTCATACCGTCGAAAAGTTGAAATTTACGGTGCGCATTAGTACAGAGGCACGCCATGTTCAGCTTCACCAACTGTAAACGTTTGCCGCAGGACTACCCGGGTTTTTGTTTTTTTAGGGGGGGGGGGTGCAGCATTGATTGATTGATATGTGGGGCTTAACGTCACAAAACCACCATATGATTATGAGAGACGCCGTAGTGGAGGGCTCCGGAACTTTAGACCACCAGGGGTTCTTTCATTAACGTGCACACAAATCTGAGCACACGGGCCTACAACATTTCCGCCTCCATCGAAAATTCAGCAGCCGCAGCCAAGATACGAACCCGCGACTTGCGGGTCAGCAGCCGAGTAGCTTAGCCACTAGACCACCGCGGCAGGGCAGGGGGTGCAGCAGATAGACTGACTTTGGCAATTGGTGGTCGCTGTGAATACGTTTAAGTATTTTAGTATACCGTGAAAAGTTAAATTACAAAACATTTCGCGGTGTAGGGGGTTAAGATTCCTTTCCTTGCCCCCCTCTACTTACGACCTCCTGGTTTTTCACGCTTTTGACACGATATTTTTTTTCATCTCACAGCTTTCTGAGTGCAGCTAACTTCCAAGAAATCGACTCAGTTATTCTTAATATTGTAGGCGCCTGCTCAACGAAGAAGAGTCGAGAGAAAAAATCGAAATAGGACACGCCCTTTCTAAATAAATTTCGATCTTTCACAAGGACATTTATGGAGCTCAAAATCAGTACATTGGTGTGTCATACTTCAAGGGTTATGCCATCATGTGCTAGACATGAATGATGAGCAAGTACAAAGAAATCTGCATCAAAAAAGCGCACCGGAGAAGCCGGAGCGCATAGCAGTTCCAGCGCGGGGCTCTTTCAGTACTATTAGACTGCAGCGTCGCCGCTACGGGCAAGGCGGAGGGCATCAGGCGGTGAGGTGTGGTCACGCCACTCAACACTTCTAGTACACTCTACCATAGCAACGCCGCCGTTGTGCCCAGAGAATATGGCCGCCATGATGTCATTTCCCCTACACTTTTCACGTAGTGCGCCGGCAGGGTATGCCCTCTCCTATCTTTCCTTCCCCGGAGGCGCAGCGCATCGCCGGCTTGGGTGACGTGCAAACGTGTGCCAACGTCACCTGGCGGTATTCTCCCAGCGCGTTACGCGCTAACCGGCGCGTTCATCACACGTTCCTAATTTGGCCACTGTAGTGCGGCTGATTGCGCCGACTAGCTTGCACGCCAGTCGAGTCGGCGTCCGTGTTCTTTTGTTGCCATGCGCCAAAAACTCGACTTCATGTGACAGTCTCTTACTGTGGTGCAACAGAGATCTACGAAACAGAAAAAAATGCCGGGTGTAATTGCAGCACGCAGTGGCGACTGCGAGTGAACGTCACCTGAAAGCTGAGTATCGTTTCATCATGGCGGCACCCAGTGGTTATGGGTTTTAAATGCATTGGCCCTATGGGAAGCTTCTCCTCTAGAGTCTCTATATTAACTCTATGTAGAACACCTACCACTTTGGCGTTACCGAAATGCATGGAACCATCCGGCGACAAGTGAGCCCACTACCCCGTTCTAGTGCACTACAGAACACCACGATTTTCTGTCATGTAAAGCCATGAAAGAAGGAAAAAACTTAGGAGAGGCCCTGACGTTACTCGTTGTCAAGCCGTGGTGAAGCCAGAAGTCGGCCATATTGACTGGGCAAATTCTCCTCTCTTGTTTACATCCGAATGTAAAGCAGAAGGTACGACGCTCTCTCCGGCTCGAAAAGCACGTGAGCTGCGCAGCAAGCGTGTCGATCGGAAACTAATTGAACGGGGCTCAACACTCTGGGCCAGCGTGACACCTTTGGCGAAACCATTTCGTCCGAGTATTAACAGCGAGTAACAGCTCACCGACAACAAAGCAAGTACAAGAGAATGCGCGCTAGATGCACGGACAACAGCGAGTGTTTTTACGTCATTAATTCAGAAACTGTACAGACATCACAATCGGTCGTGCGCCTTCTTGTACGGTTGCATTCCGTCACGAGGCCGACGCAGCACCGGGCCACTGTGCCGTGAAAATCACCGGCGTCAGCATTCTGCAACCGTGGTGACTTTGAGCACGTTGCAAGTGACGCTTGAATGCGCTAGCTTTAATGTCGAGATAACAACGCTGGGGGCGAGTATAACAAGCGGAACAGAAAAGGTGTTTTATTACACACATGCAAGTTGTTACTGTACACATACCGAACACAAAACTACGCATGTGCACATGGTCCTCATTGCGTGTTGCAGGGCACAACAGTTTCATCCGTTCCCACAAACAGGATCACTGCCCAACCATTACTGACCTGCAAGGCGTTCGTCATTGTTCCGCTTTGTCATGGTACCCAACGCGATTTCGCTGAACACTAATTGCTTCATCCGCGTCATCCGCCGCAGGACACATGGGTATGCACTCGTTCTACGCACTGTTGAAACCCCGTGATGGACAAAAGGATTTGTAAACGTTGCTAAGAGTACAGTAACTGCCAGGAGAGCACTGCGTAACAAATACAGCGGCGCAGAGCACGGATATTGTCCGCCACGGCTTAGCACGGGACCTGCGAAAGCACACATTCCACGGCCAGCCGTGGCCGCCCACTGCTAGACCAGCTACACTGCGCAACACGTTACTAGAGTGTACTAGAAGTGTTGAGTGGCGTGATTGTGCCTCACCACCTGATCCCTACTGCGTTGCCCGTAGCGGTGGCGCTGCAGTCGAATAGCACCGAAAGAGCCGTGCACCACGTGCAGGAACTACTATGCGCTTCGGCTGCTCCATCGTGCTTTCTTGATGCAGATTTCTTCGTACCTGCCCATCATTCATGTCTAGCACGTGATGCCTTAGCCCTTGAAGTATGACACGGCAGTCTACTGGATTTTAGCTCCATAAAAGCCTTATGAGAGATCGAAAATAATTGAGAAATGACGTGTTTTGTGCCGTTTTTTTCTGTCTTCACTCTTTCTTCGTTGGTTAGGCGTCTACAATATTCAAAATAACTGAGCCAATTTATTGAAAGTAAGCTGCGCTCAGAAAGCGGTGCGATTTAAAAACAAATAATGTGTCAAAGGCACGCAGAACGAGGAAGCCATAAATAAGTGAAGAGGAGAGAGGAAGCGAATCTGAACCCTCTACACCACGAAATGTTTTCGTAACTTGACTTTCCAGGGTATAATAAAATATTTACACGCATTGACAGCGACCACGAATTGCCAAAGTTAGTCGTTCTGCTGCACCAACCCCCTTTAAAAAAGAAATTCCGGGTAGCCTTGACCCGAACGTCTACAGTTGGCGAAACTCATTATAGCGGATCTCTGTAAAAATGCTCACTCTAAATTTCACCTTTTCTACAGTATGACGTCTTAAAACTAGTTCAAGTCTGACGTAGTCGAACGAGAAAGGCACCACCTGAAAATAGTAACTGTGCTAAGGGACATTGCATGGAAATTGTCAGAGGGGCGGTGACGTGTGACTGAAATGCGTGTATAAATATCTTAAAACTACGCTTATAATACAAAACATACTCATAAATTCACCAGCTCACAATAATGTTGTGCCAATAGAATGTTTGAAAAGCAGCACAATTTAAGCTGTCGATACAAAATGAGTACTGGTTACAGTAAATTTGCATAGATTAACAGACAGGCTATATAATCAATTGTCACTTTTTAAGATGTCTGTGTGCTGTTTTTAAGATGTTTATTACGTAATAAGCCTTTCAGAAAGCGCGAATTATTATCTTCAGCCAAACTGACATATTAACTGAGTCGTCACCGATATAAATATTGTGACAACGTTACTTATACTCGGGTTTCTCGTGAAACAACCAACTGCATGGAAGCTTGTATGAAGAACGCTGTGCTCTGGATATCCTAGAAATTGCCCACCAAACGAGCGTATTACTCAATCGTGGGTTTGATACTTCTCCTCTCTTTATAGTTCGCCAGTAGCCACTTATGATGTAACGCAGCTCAAAGCGCTACTTGAGTGAGAAGCTAGGCGGATCCATGCAAATTCCGATTGAAATTTTTTTGTGTGCGTAGGTCAACGAACTCTTGAAACGGTGATCGATGCAATTTCAGCGTGCCCGCATATTCACTCGTACATCATGGCGCGTAGCAGGTGCGCCCACTGATAAAGGCTAAGAAACGCATTAATGTGGCGGTTCCACTCCCTCCTTCTCGCAATAGTTCGAAATAGGACACCAGACGATGCTACTCATCCATGCTTGAAAAAAGCGAGAAAATTTCCCGCGCAAGTACGGTCAGCGTCGCCTCGCGCGTGTCTTGTATGTCGCGCGAGGCGTCGGAAATTGGCTGATGAAAACCAAGGAGCACAAACGCAGATGGCGTCTTTCACCTACAACCCGCCAACTGTGGCCGTCGTTTCAATGACACGAAGAAAGGTGCCTCGGTGACAGCTGGCAGACTGAAATTGACGTCGTTTCACTAAAGTGTAAACACATGTGTGTATGAAAGCACATGCACAAACACACACTCTCCCTGACTCACTCAGGTCCATGGAATAACAAATAACATGACATCAACCAAACGCTTTGGAACGTTTGAGTGCACTAGCATTGCAGCTAACCTTCTTTTGGATGTACCGACCTTGGCACTGGCTTGATGTAGCGTCGCGCTAGCACATTCCTTTTTAAGTGCGAATGCACTTTATAAGCGACACTGAAACCACCGTCCACGGTGCGCCGCCTCCTCTTTCCTTGCAACGGCGCGAGAAGCGGAAAGGAGCTTCTGTAGCAACGGCGAAACGACATCACACACCACGTGATTGCGCGCGCTCAGCCAACGCCCTTTCTAGAAAGATGCCTGCCGCATGAGAGGAAAACAGTGCCACACCCTTTTTCTCCTTCATTTTAGAATGTTCTCGTTCACTAGCGTCACCTGTGGCGGACAGTGCAACAACGCAACACTGCGTAGCCTCTGAAACAGTGATGTACAGTTGCAGGTATTGAACAACTGTCGACTGACGCGCCCCTATGGGCCGCAGATGAAAAACGCTTAGCTGGTACTGCCCGCCGCCGTGAGGATGGATGAATGGATGGATGGATGGATGGATGGATGGATGAATGGATGAATGGATGGATGTGGCTGTACCCTTTAGATCGTGCGGCGGCTAGCGCCACATAGCCGTAATACTTAGTGAACAAACCACTAGATTTATCTTTTTTCCCTTTATATAGTAAGGTTGGATGGGTACTTTGCAGTGAAGGGTTTAATTTTCACTCGTTCCTTGACTTTAGCCACCAATCAGATAACCTCCTTCTTGATAAGTCCACCCGCTTATAGTCTATTTTGCCCTCCCTGTCCCTAAACCCCAGTGCTTTGAAAAACGCTGCGCCATCATCCCGAACTATATGGTGAAGCCCTTTACAGAACATTATATAGTGTTCGGCAGTTTCTTCTTCCTCTCCACCCGAACTGCATACTGTGTCTACCCCTTCGTATTTGGCCCGATATGTCTTGGTTCGCAATACTCCCGTCCTGGCCTCAAACAGTAGAGAACTACCCCGAGTATTATCATCGATCCTCTCTTTGGCAATTTCCTGCGTAAAAGTTCGATATATCTCTAGTGCGGACTTCTTAATCATGCCAATTCTCTACATGTCAGTCTTCGTTTCCTTCACTTTATTCTTAACCGATAGTTATTTTGGTTTGGCCACCTGCTCTTTTTTAAGTATTTACCAGTCAATTTCCCGCTTCGCTTCCTCCATTTTGTATCGACATTATTCATGTACAAGTAGCTGAAAACTTTCTTAGTCCAACGCTCCTCCCCCATTTCTCTCAATCGCTTCTCAAATTTTATCTTGCTGCTAGCTTCCCTGCCCTCAAATGATGTCCATCCCATATCATGTTGTACTCCCTGATTTGGTGTATCCCAGTGAGCTCCTAAAGCAAGCCTACCTATTCCACGTTGCTTAATTGCTAGTTTTGCTTGAACTTCTGATCTCATGCACAAGACCGCATTGCCAAACGTCAGACCAGGAACCATGACCCCTTTCATATTTTCTCTGACAACATCATACTTATTGTAATTCCACAGTGCCCTGTTTTTCATTACCGCTGCATTCCTCTTACCTTTAGTCGTCACGTATATTTCGTGTTCCCTTAGGTAATCGGCCCCATTGCTTATCCACACGCCCAGATATTTTTATTTATCTGTAGCGTAACCTCCTTATCTCTAGTGTGACCTCCTATATTCTAAGCTCACTACCTTCATTGTCATTAAAAATCATGACTGCTAATTTTTCTTTACTGAATCTGAAATCTAACCTATCTCCCTCATTACCGCAGATGTCCACCAATCTCTGCAAATCTTCCTTGTTGTCGGCAATGAGCACTATATCATCTGCGTACATCAATGCTGGTAGTGCCTGTTCAATGAGTGTTCCTTGTTTGACGAAAGAAAGGTTGAAGCCCAGTCCACTTCCCTCTAATTTGGCGTCTAATCCTTGTAGGTACATCATGAATAATAAGGGTGACAGGGGACACCCCTGCCTAAGCCTCCGATTGACCTCTGCAGGCTTGGATACCTGTTTTTTCCCACTTTATAACTACCTTGTTACCTTTACAGATATCCTTTCAAAGATAGGTGACAAAATTTTCCACGCCTAGTGTGTTCAGCATTCCCCACAATTCCTCTTGAACCACGCTATCGTACGCTCCCTTGATATCCAAAAATGCTAGCCACAGGAGCCTGTGTTCCTTTTCTGCTATTTCGATGCACTGCGTCAGTGAGAACAAATGGTCTTCCAACCTCCTGTGTTTCCGAAACCCATTCTGCAGTTCCCCCAGCACCCCCTCATCCTCTATCGATTCCTGCAGTCTTTCCTTTATAATTTGCATCGCCAGCCTGTAGACCACTGATGTCACTGTTATAGGACGGTAGTTGTTTATGTCAGCTTTGTCCTCTTTCCCTTTCTAGATCATGCTCATCCTGCTAAGTTTCCATTCGTCGGGAACTTCTCCATCGATAATTATTTTGCTCACTGCCTCTCTCAAAGCCTGCTTAGACTTCAGACTAATGTCTTTATCAGCATAGTTGGAATGCCATCTGGGCCCATTGATGTACTACTAGGAACCCTTTTCTCAGCCCTTTCCCACTCTTGTTGTGAAAATGGAGCCATTGCGCCACTTGATTCATCCTTGTCTATTGTGGTGCATAAAGCACTTTGTTGAAATTTTTCTGTCACCTTTGTTCTTATATATTCAATACCTTCGTCCCCTTCTAGCCTTGCACCTTGGGCTGTAGTTATCAACCTCTGCTCTAGGATCGTCTCATTTCTTAGGGAGTTTAGATGGTTCCGGAATTTCGCAGCTGCCTTTCTATCTTTCTTATGTTTTTCTGCCAGCCACTGAGCTCCCTTTCTTCTAATCTTTTCATTGATCAAAAGGGATGCATCCCTTGTACAGCTTAGAAAGGTTTCCCATTTTCTTTCAACATCATCTGTCGGTTCACCCCGCTGCTTAGCATGTCTGTGTTCCCTAGAGGCTTCCAGACGTTTTGCTATGGCTCTCTTAACTTCCGCATCGCACCAACTTTTTGGGTTTCTGTCTTCTTTTCCGGGGTGACTTGTCACGTGTCTTAGCAAGCTCTAGCTCAAACAGTCTAATTAAATTCGTGCATGTCCGCACTGTTTTATTATCCTCAGTGATTACTTTCTCAATTCGTTTAGTGGCTATTTCGATTTGCCTTTCTGAATAAAAATTTTCCTGTAGTTGCTTATCTTGTCTCCTTCCCACTTTCACTGCTCTTCCAAAACTTAGCTTTATACGTTGGTGATCACTGCCCAGACTTCTGGAGCCACCTTCATCTATGTGCATTTCCCTGAGCTTTTCATACATTCTATGTGACATCAGTGCGTAATCTATTGTCAACTGCAGCCTTCCTACCTCTCATGTTATTTGCCCTTCACACTTCTCGGTACTGTTGCAAATGATCAAATCCAGACTTTCACACACATCCACGATCATTTTGCCTGTCGGGTCGGTATACCCATCTATATCTTCTATGTGTGGATTCATATCTCCTAGTATAATTATCTCGCACTCTCCTCCTAACTCCTGAATGTCCTTTGATATACACTCTACCATTGCCTGGTTTTCCTCTCTGGCCTTTGCTCCCGTACTTAAGTACACGAAACCAAGGGGTGTCATTTGCCCTGCCACTTTACCTTTTAGCCCTAAATGTTGCTTGCACTCCTGCCTGACCCTTTGCCAGTCTGTACTTTTATGAATGAATGCCCCAATAACACCCCCCTTTCTGCTGCCTTTTGTACAATATTCCCACGAGTAGTCCGCATTGTTAGGAGGTTGTTCCATGTCCCTGAGGTGTGTTTCGTAAAAACCGTATACCAACGGCCTCTCTTCCTTTAGCTGTTCTTCTATCTCTTCCCACTTCAGCCTGTTTCTGCCACCCTGCACGTTAATATACCCTACGTCTGAATTGTCTCGGCGCTCGTGGCTACGTCTATTTCCGCCCCGGACTCTGCCTATCTTAGATACTGGTGCCACTTTGGAATCGTATCTCTCCATACCACCTGTCAAAGAGTCTCCCTGGTTGGTTTCCTCGTTACTAGCTATCCTGCACTCTGAAGGGCCCGCTCGCCCCCCAAAAAAGCTACTGCGCGTCCTACAAGTCGCCAACCCATCTCATGACCTAGCCGCCCATCGAAGTGAATTCTGTCTCGTTGAAAACCACCCACCTATGCACTTCTCTGTTTATTTACACCACCTCAAAGCCTTTTTCTCGACTCACCCGCCATATCTCTTGGTTTGCGTTGACATTCGCTCTTTGCAGGTTGCTATCACGTTTCGGTACCTCCGGTATTGTGGATATCGCTACCTGTACCTCAGGCGAAGTGGCGCGCATGTCATCGACGCCTTTCGCCAGTGTAGTTGCTAGTCCTGCTGTATCTTGATTTAAGACATCGTTTAAACCGCCTGAAATTATCACGAGGTTTCGTCTATCAGCTGTAGTTTTGAGTTTTGCGCTCGCTTGCCTCATGACTGCTTTCAGCTTGCGTCCTGCGAACGCCCCTACTGCAACCCTATTGTCACCTCTTACCCTCTTTTTGATGGCTTCTTTGCATCGATTTATAATCGAGTCTTCGGCGATTATCACATGCTGTGACTTTTCAGCTTGAGCGTCCTGCACCTGGGGGTTACTAGCACCTGTGACGCCGGCTTCTTTGTCCCCTCCCAGCCCCACCACTACTTCGCTGAAGCTGGGCCTTGCGACAAATGAACCAGCTGAACCTGTTTCAGAAAAAAACATTCTTTCTTCTCCGTAGTTTTGGTTGCCGGTTCCCTACTGTTCTCTCCATAGGCCTCTTCTCTGTTTACCTTGGCTAGTGCTTCCTCGGCGTACATCAGCTTTTCTCCCATAGCCTTCGTTTTTTCTTGCTCTGTCGCCAACGCAGTCTCGAGCTCGGTGATTTTCATAAGCGTGTCACTCCTGATAACCATCATTTTCTCCATTTTTTCCTCGACCTCACAATATCTACACTTCGCGTCAGCCTCTTCTCCTTCTGCTTCTACACTTGGGTCCACTTTAAAATCAACCCCACATCCTGAACACTTCACAGTCTTTTTAACCATGTCTTTTCGACACCATTTGTTCTATGACTTGTCTCACTCGATAATTACAAAAACTTGAGCCCTGCCCTACGAAAAAGAGAAAGTCTAAGCTCTACTACAAAAAATTGCGCGTTCAATGTACGTGCACCTCCCCCACGGGGTGGCAAAAGAAAAAGAAAAACAACAAAAATCAAAAATAATCAAACACACACGCAAAATAATAAATACCTGGTGACTGACCCCCGAAAAAGCCGTACAATAAAATAGGTGCTACATGGATTTTAACTGCTGCCCTATAATTATAAAGACAAGCTGAAAACATGCAAAACAACTTATCTGCGCAGTCGATTGGGAGCGCTCAAAAAACACGTCCATCCACAGAACAGTCCGAACCGAACCGAAACACGCGGCGACACTGTACCGCGGCGAAACAAGCGGCATGGATGGATGGATGAATGGATGGATAGATGGATGCATGGACGGACGGATGGATAAATGGATGGATGGATATGGCTGTACCCTTTAGATCGGGCGGTGTCTAGAGCCACCAAGCCGTTATTTATTAGCTAGAGCCACCAAGCCGGGATGGATGGATGGATGCTATGAGCGTCCCCTTTATAACGGGGTGGTGACAAGTATGCCACCAGGCTCGACAAAAAAAAACCCCTTTTTTTTTGATGTTGGCCTAATGCCTCTACTTCGATAAATTCTATCTTAATGGAAAAAAAGGTAAATTTTCAGCTTAAGTTCTCTGCCATTTACGGCACACTGTCCATATTTTATTTTTCCAATATTTATTTTTGTCCTTTCTCTCTAATTTTCTGCCACCAATACTCTAACCGTCTCTTACTTATTTCAATCGCGGGTGTGTTCAGCTTTCCATTGTTGTCCCTAAAACCCAAGGCTTCCTGTAGGCTCGTGCCCAAACGTACACCTGGGTGGATATCTCCACATTCAATCAGAACATGCTCCGCCGTTTCCTTATCTTTCCCGCAGCATGTGCATTGTTCTTCTTCTTTACTGAATCTTGCTTTATAACTACGCGTTCTAAGGCAACCCGATCTCGCTTCAAACAGTAAAGCGCTTCCCCTTGAATTATCGTAAAATGCCTCCCTCCTTATTTCATTTTTGCCCTTTCGGTAGTTACTCAAAGCCGGTTTTTTCTCCATAGCTGCCATCCAGTAAATCCTCTCCGCCTCCCTGACTTTTCCCTTAACGCTCTTTGTTGACATATGGCTTACAATACCAGCCGTAAATTTACTAGTGAGTCTTCTAGTTCTTTTCTCCACTGTGTGTCCACGCTCTTCCTATACAAATAACGGAACACCTTCTCTGCCCATCTACTCTCCTTCATATTTCTTAGCCTTTCTTCGAACCTTATTTTGCTCTGCGCTTCCCTCGCCTCAAAACCTGCCCACCCCATATCGCCCTTTACAGCCTCGTTTGTCGTCTTCCCGTGAGCACCCAATGCGAGGCGTCCCACAGTCCTTTGATTTACATCCATTCCCGATTGCACCTCTGCCCTCATGCACACCACTGAGTTCCCAAAAGTAAGCCCTGGAACCATTACACCCTTCCACAGACCTCAAAGCACCTCATACCTATTGTATCCCCACAACGCTCTGTGCTTCATTATTGCCGCATTCCTCTTTCCCTTTGCTGCCGAGGCTTTTTCCTGTACCTCCATGTATCTATCACTCTCATTTACCCATACTCCAAGGTACTTGTATTCGCTTACCTCGGTATTTCTTGGCCTTGTATGGACACCGTCTGATCACAGGGATCATTGAAAACCATCAATCCACACTTCGTTACACTGAATCCTAGTCCAAGAGCTTCACCTTCCCTTCCGCATATATTCGCCAGCTGCTGTATATCATCTCGACTGTCCGCAAATAAGACGATATCGTCCGCATAAAATAAACCTGGAAGCTCTCCTCAATCATCATGCCGCCCTGTTTGTGTGACAGATTAAAACCAATGTTGCTACCTTCTAGCGCTTTTTCCATACTCACCATGTACAGCATGAATAACAGCGGGGACAAAGGACATCCCTGTCTCAGACCCTTGCTAACCTCAACGTTCTCTTTGCTACGCATTCCTTCCCACTCTATGCAAACTGTATTTTCTCGGTATATCTCCCTCAAAAGCTGTATACAGTCGCCGCCCATGCCCATTCCTTTCAATATATCCCACAAAATTTCCTGATTAACGTTGTCGTATGCCCCAGTGATGTCTAGAAAAGCCACGTACAAGGGCCTATTCTCTATTTTAGATATTTCTATACACTGAGTGAGAACAAACAGGTTATCGTCTAACCGCCTGTCGACTCGAAATCCGTTCTGAAGTTCTCCCAAAATATCGTTATGTTCGGCCCATGTTTCTATTTTCATTTTTACTGCTTGCATCGCCATCCTGTATAGTACCGATGTAATGGTTAGTGGTCTATACGAGCGAATCTTGTCCTTTTCTCCCTTGCCTTTATAGATTAAGTTCATTCTACTTTGTCGCCAACTGTCCGGTATTTGTCCGTCCTTTAAGCTTTTTTCTACTGCTTTTAACAATGCTTTTTTAGTGTTATGTCCTAGTTTGTTAATGAGGCTAACGGGAATCCCATCTAAACCCGCGGCAGTGCGCTTTGGAATTTTTCCTTCGGCCTTTTTCCAGTTGAAATTATCAAGTACTAGCTCTTCCTCTGTTGCTTTCTCCGCCACACTTTTACTCACCGGGGAGATCCCCTGGACGCTCTTTTGAAACGAATCAGCTGTTACCTTTTGGATGTAACCTAGCGCTTCGTACCCTTCCAATTGATTTCCTCCTTCATCTAGAATATGTTGTTGCGTTGTGACAGACTTCCTACCTAGCGCCTTTATGTGGCTCCAAAAAATCCTAGGCGCGGCCTCCTTTTTTTCGTGTATCTCTGTCATCCAGCGTTCACTTTCACCTTTCATTTTTGCCTCTACCAATTTCTGTACAAGGGATTTTTTCTCTAAATATATTTCTCATATTTTTTTGACTTCGTCCTGCGGCCGCTTCTCCTTTTTTGCCTTTCTATGCTCTCGTGATGCTTCGCGTCGCTTCTCGATCGCCTCCCGGATTTCCTTGTTCCACCAACTTTTTGG
This sequence comes from Rhipicephalus annulatus, assembly GCA_013436015.1. Classification (NCBI taxonomy): domain Eukaryota; kingdom Metazoa; phylum Arthropoda; class Arachnida; order Ixodida; family Ixodidae; genus Rhipicephalus; species Rhipicephalus annulatus. Next base: position 2,609 of record WOVY01012311.1, on the reverse strand, counting down.
CTTCCTTTTTCCTTTCCAGCAAACAGTTTTCTTCTCTCTCCCTATCTCCTTCGTCATTAGATGTAACAGCTCACTATACTCCCAGTCCTTGCCTGGTATTTCGCCTACTTCTTCCTCGACTCTTGCGGCTATATTTATCATTTGTTTGTCATTTAAATACGAGCTGCCAGACTTTGATTCCATGCTCATATTTTCAGTTTCGTATCCCATTTGTAATGTTATTCGTTTATGATCACTACCCAAGCTGTTAATGCCTTCCTCGTCTATCCTCATTTCTGTCAGTTTGTGGTAAATTCCTTCAGTCATGAGACAATAATCAATACTTGATTGCCTGTTTCCGACTTCCCATGTGATCTGGCCGTCACATTTAGGCCCCGTGTTAACTATCTCCAGACTATGTTGCTCGCAAAGATCTAGTAATAACTTCCCATTGGTGTCTGAATATCCGTCAAGGTCATGTATGTGGGCATTCATGTCCCCTAGAAGGATGATTTCGGCCCCATTACCAAATTCCTTAATATCCGCACTCATGCAATCCACTATCTCCTGATTCTTTTCTCTGCAGTTATTCCCCGTCCACAAGTAGGCTACCCCTAGCCACGTTTCCTTTCCACCTACTGTGCCCAGAACCCAGAGGTGCTCTGAACACGTCTGTTTCACTCTAACCCATTTGGCTCCGCGATGAATTAGCATTCCTACACCCCCACCTTTCCTTTCCGATATGGTCCTGTTACACCCTTCCCAAACATAATTTTCAATATGTGGTGGCTCTTCCAAGTCTCTAAGGTGTGTTTCTGTAACCGCATACACGCCTATCTGTTCTTGTTTAACTGCTCCTCAATCTCTAACCATTTTGCCTTCTTTCTGCCACCCTGCATGTTTATGTAACTAATTGCAACACGCGCCTTTTTCCTTTTTCTTTTACCTTTTTTCTGGTTTTTTCGCAATTCTACCTGTCAAAGCGTCCTCCTGGTTGTTTTCCCTGTCACGAGCTACCCCGGACTCCGAAGGGCCCGTGAACCCCCCAAAAAAAGCTACTGCGCGTCCTGCCAGTCGCCAGCCCACCTCGTGTCCAAGCCTCTTATCGAAATGAATCTTGTCTCTTTGGAATCCACCCCACCTGTGCACTTCCCTGTTTAAATCCACTACCTCGAAACCCTTCTCTCGACTAATTCGCCATATCTCTTTGTTTGCGTCGACAACCGCTCTTTGCAGGTTGACGTTGCGTACTGCGTACTTCCGGTACTGTGCATACTACAATTTGCACCTGGGGGGACACGGCGCGCATGTCATCCACCCCTTTCGCCAAGGTCGGTCCGCTAGTCCTGACGATTCTTTGTTCAGGACGTCATTAGCCCTCCCGCAATTACAACGAGGTTACGATTGTTAGCTTTAGCTGCGAGTTGTTCACCCGCTTGACTCATTACTGTCCCCAGCGTTTGTCCTGGGAAACGTCCCTATCGCAACTCTCTTGTCGCCTTTCACCCTTTCTTTGATTGTTGCTGCGCATCGGACTAAATTTGAGTCACCGGCGCATGATGACCTGTTTCAGACATTCCTTCTGAAACCTGCACCTGGCTGCTGACTAGGTGACTAGCGTGAGTCACGGCTGCTGGTTTGCTCCCTCCCTCCCTCAAAACTACTTCCCGGTAGCTGGGCCCTGTGGCCAATGTATCTGCCTTTGTCATGCCTGTTTCCTTCAATCTCCTCCCGCACGGGGGGTCGTCGCCATAATGTTGTCCGCCGTCACCTGCGTCTTCGTTCCCTTTCACGACCTTCGATAGGCCTTCTCGGCTGACCGGAGCCTTCTTCCATGGCTGACGTTTTCTCTCGCTCCTTCGCCAATGCATTCTCCAGCTCTGCGATTTTCTCCATGACGCCACTCTGGACCCGCCATCATATTTTTCATTTTCTCCTCGAACTCGCACTGTCTACACTTGGCGTCATCTTCTGCTTTCTCCTCCGCACTAACTTCCACCTTCCAACCTGCCCCGCACTCTGAACACTTTACGGTCTTTTTGACCATGGCTAGCTCAGTTTACCGATGCCCACGTGTTAGAAAACTGTACTAAAATACCATGGTCTAAGCCAAAAAGAACCACAATAATAAATAAATAAATACGCTACACTTCACAGCACCTGCGCATGCACGTGGTCGGTCTACGTGCAGACCTCAGCCACGTGGTGGCTGGAGGAAAAAAAGACACAGTACAAAATACTAAAAAAAATACTAAAAAACGTACACCGTAATAGACCTAATCAAGCTTTACGCTAGCGCCTTACGTTCTCATAACGTACCAGACAGAGGCAAGCTGGAAACATGCAAAAGACTTATCTGTAGCTGTCATTCCGGAGCTCTTCCAAAAACACGTCCGACCTCTACCGCGTTCATAGTGTCGGTCGCAAGGCCAACCGCACGGCGTTTGTTTAAAAGTGAAGGCAGGCCAACTCCGCTAGGAGCGCGACCATTCCTCAGGCATCTTTCTAGAGGAGGCGTTGGCTCCGCCCTCCGCTCCGTGGCTGCGCGCGCGTGCGCGGGCCACGATAGAATGGCTAGAATGGCCCCCCTAGCCCATTCTAGCCACCCTAGCCACGACTTTCTCGAGATC